>JACXGJ010001254.1:0-89300 GCA_016801105.1 Esox niger
GCTAATTTTAGTGACTTTCTGTTTGTTGATAAAAACATGTTTATTATTGCAACGGATTTTAACATCCACATAGAAAATTATACTGTCAATAATGCCAACAAACTTTTTCACAACTTGACACATTTGATCTCACTCAACATGTGAAAGAGCGAACACCCTCGTGGCTCCATTCTAGATCTGGTTATCTCTACAGGTCTCGATATTTCCTCTGTCATTGTTAAGGACTTGGCCTTGTCTGATCATTTCTGTGTCTTTTTTTAATCATTGATGACCCCGGTGTTCAGGTAAACTGTTTCTTTAAAAAAAAAAGTACATTAATGAAAGTACCAATGCTCAGTTTATGGGAGCCATAGCTATCTTTCCAGCAATACGTGCACAGTCAGTTGATGTACTCCTGGATAATTTTAACAATTTTAATTTTAATCAACATTCTGAATGTCATGGGTCGTGTCGCACCGCCACCGATCAAGGTAAAGGTAAAGGACTATGAGCAAACAGAAAACACCATGGAGAACCAACATGATGGTAAGCGCCCTGAAACGAGAATGTAGGAAAGCAGAATGTAAGTGGAGGAAAACTAAACTTCAAATCCACTATAACATCTATAAACAAAGCCTTTGTAGCTTCAAATATGAGTTACACAGGGCTAGACAGCAACATTTATCAAAAATTATGAACAAGAATATCAATAATACTCGCACTCTATTTGTCATGGTCAAGAAGCTTACAAACCCCCTAAAGCAGATAGCATAAGAACTCATGTCCACTGTGAAATGTAATGAATTTTCATGTTTCTTTAATGAAAAAATAAATTATACAGGCCATCAGATCTACACAGTCTAACAATGACACTGTGCCGTACCAACGACCGTCATGACAGAACTTGGTTATTATGTTGCAATTTAATACAATTGATCAAATACCCTTAGAAGAAACAGTTTGACATCTTAAAGCTTCCACAAGTTGTCTCGACATACTGCCATCAGTCTTTTTGAAAACAAGTTTAACTACATTACAATGGATGTACAGCATAGTTAAAAGGCTTCCGGACTCACCACAGTACTGAAATGACCCAGATAAAAAATGTAAATGATATACGGCTGAATACTGATTCAGATAAAGTAACAGTTCTGGTTCTATTAGATCTCAGTGCAGCATTTGACAATGTCGATCATAGAACACTTCTAGATAGGCTGGAAAATTGGGTAGGGCTCTCCGGGACAAATTTGGTTCAGATCTTATTTGGATGCCCGGAGTTACTTTGTCACCATTTGTAATCATGAATCAAATATGTTCCACAAGGATTGGTTCTCGTACCAATTCTGTTCAATCTCTATATGCTGCCTCAGGGCCAAATTCTACAGAACAACAACAGTAACATAGCTATGCCAATGATACTCAAATATATACGTCTCACAATCCATATGACAGCTCAATAGAATCTCTGTGTCATTGTATAGAGCACATAAATACCTGGATAAACATTTTTTTTTACAAGTAAACCAATATAAAACTAAGATTAAAACCAGGGACCAAGTGTGTAATCATGGTGTTCTGAAAGACTCAGATCTCACATTTAACAGTCATATCCAAGTGGTCACCAAAACAGCATTCTACCATCTTAAGAATATAGCAAGAATTATGGGCTTGTTCTCCCAAATAGACCAGAGGCATTCGCCCATACTCTTATCTCTAGTAGGGTTGACTACTGTAATGGCCTCTTAACTGGAGTCCCCAAAAAGAGGGCTCTGAGATCCCTGAACCAAGCCTGGTACTCCACAGGTATGGGCCAAGACCTCATGGCCACCTAAAACAGCAGGAGACAGGGAACATTTAGAAAATGCATTTCTTAGATCTACAGGGAATTATAGTGGAGAAAGAGAACTGACCCTACTTCCCCAGCAAAATAATATAGTAGCGTAACACCCTGGGGCTGAGACAGTGGATTCCAGTGACACTGTGGCCCTATCTGAGGCCCCGGACAGGGCCCAACAGGCAGGAAATAAATACACCTACATTGCCAAGCATCAACCAAAGGGACACCAAACATCCGCAACCATCCTGAATGATGGCGGATTACAGTCCAACTGCACAAGTGCGCAACAGAGAGACAATAACAAGCCAGTGACTCCGCCCTCGAATGGCATTGGATGGAAGGCATATCCCAATGGCGATGAGAGCCCACCTGGCAAGACCGCAAGGGTGGACAGTATCAGACCCTGGGCTAGACTAAACTTAATCATAGACCAGGCTGAAGAGATGAGTCTTTAGTAAACATTTGAAAGTTTGCACTGAGTTTGCATTTGCAAATCAGCTCTATGAAAGAAGGCCCTGATTCAGACTGTTTGTTTAGAAATTGTATGTACAGGCCTGCATCTTGCGAAACAAGGTTACGTGTAAGTATGTAGGGCTGGATCATTTCAGCAAGATAAGTAGGAGCATGTCCCTGTATTGATTTATAAGTTAACAATAAAACCTTAAAATCAGCCCTAACCCTAACAGGCAGCCAGTGTAAAGAGTCTAGTACTGGTGTAATGTGTTAAAAAAAATTGTTCTAGTTAGGATTCTAGCTGTCATGTGCACCACTAATTGAAGTTTATTGATTGATTAATCAGGGTAACCAGAAAAATTTGCATTGCAGTAATGTATCTTGAAGCAACAAAAGCATGGTTTTGTTTTTCTGCATCCATTTTTTATAGAAAGTTTCTGATTTTTGCAATGTTTTGAAGATGCAAATATGCAACTCTTGAAAAATATTTAGTTTCTTGGGTCCTAAAACAAGCATTTCTGTTTTTCCTGAGTTTAAAAGTAAGATGTTATCTGTCATCCACATCCTAATATCTGAAACACATTCTTCCAAAGAAGCAAATTTGGGGTCTTCTCTATGCTTCATCGAAACATATAACTAACTGTGTCATCAACACAACTGTGAAAATTGACATTGTGATTCCGGATTACATGACCAAGAGACAGAATACATTGTGAGAACAACAATGGGCCCAGAACCGAGCCTTGAGGAACACCAAAACATACTTTTGATTTGTCAGAGGATATACCAAACATGCATACGAACTGATATCTTTCAGATAAATACGATTTAAACCAGGCTAGAACATGTCCACATAGCCCAATATGAGTTTTCAGTCTCTCTAAGAGAAGGGTGTGATCAATAGTGTCAAAAGCAGCACTAAGATCAAGAAGCAACCAGATGGATGCGGATCCTTTGTCTGAGGCCATTAGAAGTTAATTTGTTACCTTCATGAGTGCAGTCTCAGTACTATGATGGAGTCTGAAACCGGACTGGAGCATTTCAGAAATGTTATGTCTTCGGAAAGGCATTCAGTTGTTGGGAAACACATTTTTCTAAGATTTTTTAGAGGAATGGCAGGTTTGATATTGGGCTATAGTTGTTTAATATGTCTGGATCCAGATTACATTTTTTTAAGAGGATTCATTTCTGCTACTTTTAGTGAGTTTGGTACACATCTGGAGGAAAGGGAGCAATTTATGATGTTCACTATTAGCCAACCTAGCACCGGAAATATCTTCGTAGGTAATTGTTATGGAATCGGGTCCAGCTGACAATTTATGGGTTTAGAACTCATTACACATTTTTTGAATGTGTCGAGTGATACAGGATCAAAAAGTTCCAGTGTCCCCATTGACACCTGGTCAGGGAGGTTCAGGACATTCTTAGAACAACTGAGATTTTGGGGACAATAATTATATAAGGAGACAGTTATTTGTTTTTTAATGGCAATGATCGTTTCATCAAAGAAGTTCATTTATTCATTACAGCTAATGTGAAGACCCACTTCACTTGTTGAACGTTGCTTTTTTGTTAACTTTGCAACTGTATCAAAAAACATTTTGGATTGTTTTTGTTCACTTCAATCAGGTTGGAGAAATCCGCTGATCGAGCAGATGTTGGGTGCTTTTTGTTTTTTAGTGTACTGTCTATCCAGGCAAGTCTGAATACTTCCAACTTTGTAGAGCGCCACTCTCGCTTACATTTTCTGGAGTCTTGCTTGAGTGCTCTAGTATTTTGTTTGTAACAGGGAGCAAGTTTCTTGTTGCGTATTTCTTTTGTTTTTAGTGGTGCAACCGTATCTAAAGTATTTTGCAGTGTTGAAATTTAATCCTAGATTGGATCGTTTCCGGAATTATTTACTGTCACTGATGAGCGAGCTTCGAAGCATATCAAAAATTCTATTTGTAGTCCAATAATTTATAGTACGGCTTTTGAAAGTCATTGTTTGGGGAGCAAGTGGATTTCTTGTTTTAATGGTAAATGTAATAAGACAGTGATCTGATATTCCAGGATTTTGTGGGGAAATTATTAGATCTACAATATCTATTTCTCATGACAGGATTAAATCTAAGGAATGATTGTGTGCGTTGGACCTGAGACATGTTGGATAAAACCCATTGAGTCAATTATGGCTTCAAAGACTTTTTGAAGAAGGTCATTTGACTTTTCCATATGAATATTGAAATTTGAATACTATCTGCCATGACTACAAGGTTAGAAAATAATTCAGGAAACTCATTGAGGACAGATAATTCAAGTTCTTGTGCTGCTGTTTAGACATAGATGTAGGGTAACGTCTCACAAAAGGACTGAGTTTATCCAAGCGGTGGAGCGTGTGTATTGAAATACTGTGGTGGGACAGTAAACAGTTACGGTAACTTTAATTAATTGAGGATGAATATAAAACATGTACACAAATGGCATAAATGTCCCGCTGAAGAGAGCCAAGTAAGACATTGATGCATAGTTTATCTCACAAAGGGACTGATGGGTTCATCCTAGCGCTGGAATACAAGGATTGAGGTACCAGGGTGTTGAAGTTGAGCTAGAGAATTGTTAAAATCTGATTTAATTCTACTGCATTTTTTATTTTCATTGCAAAGCACAGTGAATGGCTTTCATGTATGAATTGTGCTACATAAATTAATTTGCTTGCTTGCTAAAGGTGTTCCAAGCGATAACATTTTACCTTGATCTGGCATAAACACCTTAACTCATTCTGAATTGTTTGATTGCCATTGCTATACTGTGTAATTTGTGGTCCAAGTTGATTTGGACCTTTTAAAACTGTTCCAATTCAGCCTGTGGAATTGGAAACAGCAGTTGCCAATAGGAAACTCCAGTAAGGCATTTACTTCATGAGATGGTAGTGGTTTCCGTTAAAGTTTTCAACTTAAGTAAAATGGTTTGGGTACTATTCCATCACTTACACTGAGAATGACAAGTGCCAACATATGATTTAGCTTTGCCATCCTCCTCTGTCTCATTTTGGCCCTCTGGATCAGGTGCCTTTGCTCAGCTGCCTCCTATATATACAGCTCTGGAAAAAAGTATGAGACAACTGCACATTTTCCTTTCCTTTCCAAAACCTTCTTTTTAAACATTTTTGTTCTCTTAATCCTCCTGAGATCCAGCAATTCATTTTTGTCAAATGAAATGGACATACTTTTTTTTCTCATATCCCTCATTTTACCCTCTATTAACAACTATTGTTCATTAAAGAAAACTGTAGCTTTATGATGACATCACAGGTGGAGGGAATGTGGCCTTGCCAACTTGCCCGTGCCTTCCATTTCAAAATGTCTGCCATCACAACAAGCATATTTCATGGAAAATGAAAGGTATCTCTTTTTTTTCTGATTGTTTAAAGTAAGTAAACATCTCAGGAATATTTGAATACGTTTTCAGAGCTTATTCATTTTCATATGAAAAACAGCTAATTTATAAAAAGTTTTAGTTTTATTAAAAAGTTCACTTTTTTGTTGACAGCTCTATGACAGAGGTAGAGATGATTTTTAACAGAATCATTGATTCAGATATACAGTGAATATAAATTCTACACACCTGTAAAAATGCCAGGTTTTTGTAATGTAAACCAATGAGACAATGTGAATGTCAGAAATCTTTCCATTGTTCCACAATGTGAACAATTCACTATCAAAACAAACTGAAATCTTCGAGGGGGGAAATGGAAAATAAAAACCTTACAATATCCTGGTTGCATAAGTGTGCACACCCTCTGATAACTGGTGATGTGGCTGTGTTCATAATTAGCCAATCACATTCAAACTCATGTTAAGTAGAAGTCACTACACACCTTCTATCATTTAAAGTGACTGATTAATCACTAATAAAGTTCAGCTGTTCTAGCAGGACTTTCCTGACATTTTCTTAGTTGCATCTTAGAGCAGAAGCCATGGTCTACAGAGAGCTTCCAAAAGATCAGAGGGATTTCAGTGAAGACAGTCATAATCAAGTGGAGAAAATATGGCACAACAAAGACTACCAAGAACTGGGTGTCCCTCCAAAATTGATGAAAAGACAAGAAGAAAACTGGTCAGGGAGGCTTCCAAGAGGTTTTTAGCAACATTAAAGGAGCTGCAGGAGTTTCTGGCAAGTACTGGCTGTGTGCTACATGTGACAACAGTCTCCCATATTCTTCATATGAATGGGTTATTGGTTAGGGTGGCAAGACAGAAGCCTTTTCTTACAAAGAAAAACATCCAAGTCCGGCTGAAGTTTGCAAAAACAAACATCTCCCAAAAGCACATGGAAAAATGTGTTATGGTCTGATGAAACCAATGTTGAACTTTTTGGCCATAATTCCAAGAGGTATGATGAGCTCAAAAACAACACTGCACATCACCCAAAGAACACCATACCCAAAGTGAAGCATGGTGGTGGCAGGATCATGCTTTGGGGAATTATGAACACTTCCAAATACCAGGCATTTTTGGCACAAACCCTTCAGATGTCCGTTAGTAAGCTGAAGATGAAGTTCCCCTTTCAGCATGTCAATGACCCAAATCACACATCCAAATCCACAAAGGCATGGCTTCACCAGAAGAAGATTAACATTTTGGAATGGCCCAGCGAAAGCCCAGACCTAAATCCAATGGAACATCGGTGGGATGATCTGAAGGGGGTTGTGCACCGGAGATGTCCCAGGTTTGGAGCGCTTTTGCAAAGAAGAGTGAGCAAATATTGCCACGTCAAGATGTGCTAGGCTAATAGACTGGAAGCTGAAGGATCGAGTTGCCAAATGTCAGCCTCAAAACCTTAATGACTTCGAGAAGATCTGCAAAGAGGAGTGGGACAAAATCCTTCCTGAGATGTGTGCAAACCTGGTGCCCAACTACAAGAAATGTTTAACCTCTGTGATTGCCAACAAGGGTTTTGCCAACAAGGGTTTTGCCACCAAGTACTAAGTCATCTTTTACAGAAACGTATTTCCCTCATTAAAAGGAAAATCAAATAACGTTTTTGACATGTGCTTTTCTGGATTTTTTTGTTATTCTCTCTCATTGTTCAAGTAAATCTACCATTAAAATGATAGTCTGATCATTTCTTTGTTAGTGAGCAAATGTACAAAATTTGCAGGGGATCAAATACTTTTCCCCCCTCAGCAAGTGAGACTGGGGTACACCACATCCAGCACCCGAACAATCAGTACCCATGGCCCCCAGGGGTGTGTGCTCACCCACTGCTCTTCTCTCTCTACACCAGGCATGGGCAACTGGCGGTCCGCGGGCCACATGCGGCCCCCACTCCCTTTTTTGCGGCCCTCTGATGATTTTAGAAAACAAAAATCCATGATACTGGAAAGGAACAGACCACAATGGACATTCAGAACTGCAGAAAATATAATTGGTGCCAACCTGCCTTCCATAAAATAAACAGTCAGTAAAATGGCAGGAAACATCACTGCAGATCCATCACACCATATATACAACCTGTTCAACCCCTCCCTTCTGGTAGGCGCTACAGAGCACTGTATCCCAAAACAAACAGACACAAAAACTGTTTCTATCCATGGGCCATCACTCTAATGAACATTCAATGTCAGATACAAGTACCCAGTAACTCTGACCCTAACATCCCCCTGTCTGCTACATACTGTTTTTATTTTTTTGTCATCCAGTAATTCCGTGTTGTTCATACTGTATATATCATATCCACCTACCTCATGTACATAACACCGGCACAAAAAATTATTTATTCATTGTTTGCACTCTGCTCCAATACACACACATATATATATATATATATATTATTTGAGTGCAGGTACTCATTGCACTATTGTCTCATCAGTCTGACTCTGCTGTTGTTTGGTTTATTATGTATATTTATGTGTACTGTATATTGTAGTCCGTGACTCTTGTTTTGTGTACTTTGTTTACGTGTTTTATGAGTAAGCACATTGTGAGTCAAATTCCTCTTGTGTGTACACATACCTGGCGAATAAAGCTGATTCTGATTCCATTTCAGAACCGGCACACCTCTTACTTAATGTGAAGTATAAAAACCACTGCTGTGGTCATTGCTATCCTCTTGCAATAGGACCAGCTGGATGGCAAAAACAGTGTGCGTAGTACCTCAAAGGTAATTTTAATAACAAATCATTATTCAGCATGACAAAAGACTAGAAAAGAAAAGCTTGGAAAAGAAGGGTTCAATACTGACATTACTGGCAGAGGGATACAGTGAGCGTCAGGTTTCTTCCCTCCTGAAAATTTAAAAGATGGCGGTTCATAAGAAAAAGGTCAAGCAACAGCCATTGGGGATAACACTGGAGGAGAGCAAAAACGACCATCCACTGACGGTCTTGCAAAAGACCATAAGGGTTGAACCGTAGTGGAATGGAGTAAGGTGATCTCTGACAAGTGACATTTTCAGCTTTGTCCAGATGTGTGAGTACGAGAGAGAGCGAGAGAGGGACTGTGGCATTGCTGTGATCGCTATATGACCCATCTCTTGCCATAGTCCTTGATGGCAGAAACCTTTGTATTGTGCGGAAAGGTATATCTGAGGTGTTATTTTGAACCTTCAACCCGTCAAACCAAAGATCCGGTGCACCCTAAAGCGTCTTTGGATCTCAATCATCCGTGCACTCCACTTCACAAAATACAAAGATCCAGTAAGGTCCAGTTAGTTTCTGCAATCTGCAGCTTCAAAATGTGATGTGGGCTCACTCAGGAGTGTATCCCGGTGAATTAAACCTGATTGAGTACAATTAGTTAGTGCTGAATGGTCCTGCATGGATGTTAAAACATTAGGAATATTCACACTCCTGTCTTACAGTAGGCTCATGTCATACCATGCTATTATATTCAGTTCTATCATATAGCCTAGAATAATCAAAATGTCACTTTGAAAACATTGATCTAGCCCGTATCTAACTTGTCAACTCCACTGAATAGTCTGTTGTCTGCGAGTTGGGAATGAACGGGACGTGATCCAAACATGCACAGAAACTCAATCCCAAACAATACATTCAGTACCAGCGACACTGGTTTAAGTATGCTCCGGTTGCTATCTTAGTTGTTTCCAGAGCTATATGTCAAACTGAAATATGCAATTAACATAATACGATCATGCATTTTAAAATATATGTTAATTATTTTTATGTATATATGGCCATATATTATATGTTCGTATGTGTCTTCTGGTGAACACAGTCAGTTCCTTTTAGTTGTTTTACACCTCTGGATATAACAATGGTCAGTCTTGTAGCACCAAACTGTCAGTTGATTGACTTTCAAATTCAGAAATAGCCCTCCCTCTACACACCAAACGACAAAAGAAAAAAGTGTAAACACACAAGCCAAGACTCAGTAAGAGTAAGTACATTCAAAACTTTATTTATGGAATACAGTGTAGAAAGCGTTTTTTCCAGTCAATGCAAATGCCTCACACAATTACACAGAGGAAATGGAAATAAAGCCACAGAAGAGACAAAAGTTAAACTCTGCTTTAAACAAATGTTTAAATCTATACTGCCACCTTCAGGCCACAGTGAGGAAATACATCCTCTAAAAACCCAAAGAGGACAGAAAAATCCATTGTGCAACAGAGGTGACATTCACCCTGCTAGAGGGTGTGTGTGTGGTGTGTGGGGGTGTCACACTGGATATCTGGAACAGCAAGTTAACCCCTCAACCTCCATTCCATCTTTCAACCCCTATGACCCCCTCTGCATTGCACCTGTTTAGTTTCTAATCTCAGCAGTGAGAGAAACAAAAGTAAGAGAGGAACAAATTGGGAACAAACAAAGCCCAAGAATTGTAATGGATTGCTCTTATCACAAATATTAACGTACAGAGAAGAAGAGCCTTGTTCTTTTCTGCAGAAACATAGCACTGGAAGGAGAAAGCTAACGAGACATTATAACCTGCACACAGACTCATCCACCGCCCTCCCATATCTCTATTCTTCCACTTCCATTTACACCTCTCCATTACATATTCCAACCTACGAATACAAAAAACACGAAACAACATGGAAGCAAAAAACAAAATCCAAAATAGGCAAAGTCAAAAGCCTCTACATAGAAGTCTGCTAAACGCAAGGAGGCCAAAACAAACATCAGATAATAATAAAATACACATACGGATCAAGCCAGCCCCCGCATATTTTTAAGAATGTAGTAGCATGGTTGAAATTGAAAATTAACTTTTTAAATCCCAAAATGCACAGATCTATCTCAGTGTACTTAGCATGATATCCAAGCAGATTTATGTATATTTTTTATCCAACGTTGTTTTTAAGTCACGCGATCACGGGAAGATACTAAATGTACAATTCTGTTAGAATGATAATCTGTATGTGAGTATCTCCTCAGAAATGTTTGTAATCATGCATTAAATAGGAACAGCTAGATTTTTCAGCATTACTTCATTACATTACACGCAATAAAAAAGAAAAATGTATTTCCCCCCATCTTTACATGTGATTATTTTTGTGCTTGTTTTTTTGAAAAACAAAACTGGAAATTATAGAATAACACTAAAATAAAAGAGCTTGTTTAGAGTGTATTATTACCGTCAGCATCACTGTACTTAGCCCTGTGTGACTTAACACAGCACTGCTGTCATAAGAACACAAAAGACAGGAAGGAGGAAGGGCGGCTGGGAAAGGCATCATTCACCCATAAGACCTCGTCTATACTTCGGCATATAGAGAGTGCAGTAGTATATTGTTTGGGGACAGTGGGGCTGGCAGGGCAGCCAGAGAATGTTGCTTTACAACACCAATGTGGAGTGTACATCTCCCTACTCTAGTTTGTCTGTCAACTCATTCCCCCCCCCAAAAAAAAAATACAGACTCTGGGACCAGCATTGAAGGGGACAGTCTTTGTCTACACCAGGAGTGATAGAGGTGCCTGGTTCCAGCCCATACTGCCTGAGGAGGAGGATCAAGGTGGGGATTGTGAAGGGAGTCGGGGGTAGTGGTCAAGGGGTGGGTTCAGAGTGCTCAGTTCTGCATTTGCTCAAAGAACTTGTAGGTGGGGTTCTCGTAGCCATTCTGCTGCATCTTGGACAGGTGACGCTCCTCAGGGGTCACTGCTGCATCCACCTGAGGATGAGGTGAGTGGGATGTGACAGAGAGAAAGAAGCAACAAGCAAGGATGTTAAACACATACATGGTGAACATGGTACGTATGCAAAACACAGATATTAGCTGAGACAAAACTGTGAAAGTACACTGTACTGTAGATATGCAGTTATGCCAGCAAGTACCCACACCCTCTCACCTCAATGACACCGTGGTGAATGGATGTGTACTGTTTCTTCCGCAGCATCACCAGGGTGATGACAATGACGGTTGCTATGACGACACCGCCCACCATAAGCCCGATGATGGCTCCCTTGTTGGAGCTGACATCCTCAGCAAAAAACACCTGCACAGAGACGAAGATAGAAAGATAGATACAAACAGATATACAGAGAGACAGATGGAGAGAAAGATCAGATAAAAAAAATTGTCAGTGGAAAAAGGCATTAAGGAAAATTAAAGCAGAGAAGACATTGAATTTGAGACCTGATGTCTAAATAAAATGTAAGACAATGTGATTCAATTGTGGGTTTTAAAATGGTTAAGGCAAGAGGGTTCAGGTTCATTTCAAGATACAGAGTTATATTATCAATACATTTTTAAAGGTAAGCTTAATGTTGACATTTTAGCCTTGGACAATTATATGCTGGTGTAAATTTAACATTCTGGCATCTCAGGCACCTGTTATCAACCATGATCATCTCAATAGTGATTACTATGCAACTTGAATTTGATTGCCATAAACATATAATCAACAAATGTACAAGGATACAACCCATGTCAATACAGCCATATGTCACGTGTCGGTACATCTGAAAAGGGACTAAGTGTATCAGTAAGAAAGGAACTAGACTAAGGGGTGGACGGTCTTCTGCCTATGCCAGGTGAAGATTATATGAGTAAATTACCTTTTGAGCCACATCATTTGATTTTCCATGATCAAAAAACAAGCAGGTAAATAAATGCAAGTGGGCTGGGATCAGAGTCCTTAAACAGAATCCAAGCCCGCTGCATTACCAGGTGGATGATAAGGACTATCAGGTGAGATGTGGGCAGTGGCCACAAGAATCAACAGGCAGCAACTTGCTGTGACACTTTCCTCCAAGGGGATAAGACCCTAACCATTACTGGACCATGATGCATTGTTCCATTGTGAGGGGCCAAAAGAAATCACTACTTCAAACACTAGGTACGTAGAAACCATCTAAAATTCCAATTCAGTTTCTTCATTTAACATGCAACAATCCTATTAAGAAACCAATAATCACACTCCTTAAATAGGACAGTGAGACAACATAGTACTGGCCCTAACAGACTGGTAAGATATCAATGGAAGGAGAGGAGGATGTAGATACCGATGAGGTATTTAGTAAATATATAAATATAATTCATCTACAGGACATGTTTGTGTTATTGTGTGAGTTGATGGCTAAACAAAGCGCAATTCCCTCAGCCTAGTGTCACAGGTCACACAAGGCTGCGCCCATCATGAATTAAGTCAAACTAAAAACATCCAGCATTGAAGTAGCCTCAGTATTTGTTAAACACAAGGCAGACAGTAAACAGTAGCTCAGAGCCGACTAGTGGCTGTACATATTGAGTGTGGAGCACACCAGACCAGAGCAGAGCAGGCAGAATCTGAGATCATGCGGCTAACAGAGTCAAGACAACTACAGCAGCTATGACACAATGTCAAGCTGAAATGGGGGGGTGTAAGATATGGTGTGATAGGGAATGCAACGAGTGCAGCCACAGTGGACGAGGAAGGCCAGAGGTTAGGGGTAAAACCAGTTATCCATCTTGCAGACAAGACCAAGACAAAATGGGATATGGTAAGGCAGGTTGGTTCTCTTACAAGGCTATAGGTATAGGAGTTTAAGTTAATTGAGCACAATAGATAATACATTAAGGATGAACAACTTCCACCAACTGACATTGTGGATGTCTCTCAGATAGACCAGTGTCATAGGAACTATGGCTAGGAGTCTAGCAGGGAAATATTGCGAGTTGGAAATGTTGCTTCCTTTTCTATAACTGTCTGCTGAATGACAATTCAGAGTGCAATGCAACTGTCAGCAAATTATAGCAAAAAAGCTAATTATTTATTGTAGAATAATTGTAGAAAATAAGAGTCAAATAGTTCACATTTTGTTATAGTAAGTAGACAGCGGAGATAAGAAGGAAAATAGGAAGGAGAGCAAAAGATTAAAGAAACAGACAAGGAACCAGGCAAGCCTACAGTGGATATAAAATGTCTACACCCCTGTTGAAATGCCAGGTTTCTGTGATGTAAAAGAATAAGACAAAGATAAATTGTCAGAATTGTTTTCCACTTTTAATGTGACCTATAAAGTAAACCATTCAATTGAAAAACAAACTGAAATCTTCAAGGGTGAAAAATAAAAACCTTCCAATAACCTGGTTGCATAATTGTGCACACCCTTAAACTAATACTTTGTTGAAGCACCTTTTGGTTTCATTACAGCACTTTTTTGGGGTAGGAGTAAAAAAAAAAATTCACTGTAAAGCACTATTTTTATTTTCACTGAATTGCTTCTATGTATGAATTGTGCAATATAAATAAAATTGCTTGCTATTAACATGGTACATCTTGACGTGGCAATATTTGCCCACTCTTCTTTGCAAAAGCGCTCCAAATCTGTCAGATTGCAAGGACATCTCCTGTGCACAGCCCTCTTCAGATCACCCCACAGATGTTCGGATGGATTCAGGTCTGGGCTCTGGCTGGGCCATTCCAAAACTCTAAACTTTGTCTGGATGTGTGCTTTGGGTCGTTGTCGTGCTGAAATGTGAACTGCATCTTCAGTTTTCTAACGGACGCCTGAAGGTTTTATGCCAAAATTGTCTGGTATTTGGAACTGTTCATAATTCCCTCCACCCTGACTAAGGGCCGGGTTCCAGCTGAAGAAAAACAATCCCAAAGCATGATGCTGCCACCACTCATACATCAGACCATAACAAATTTTCCCACATGCTTTTGGGAGACTTGATGTTTATTTTGGCAAACTTCAGCCAGGCTTGGATGTTTTTCTTAGTAAGAAAAGGCTTCAGTCTTGCCACCCTACTCCATAGCCCATTCATATGAAGAATACAGGAGACTGTTGTCATATGTAGCACACAGCCAGACATTCCTGCAGTTCCTTTAATGTTGCTGTAGGCTTCTTGGAAGCCTCCCTGACCAGTTTTCTTGTAGTCTTTTCATTATTTTAACGGAAATACAAATATAGCAGTTGATGACAATTACTACGTTAATATTAATGTAGGCTAATTGCAGACTTTTACCAAGCCAACATTACGTATTGCATCATTGATTACTTTTCTGCATTAATATTTCCTGAAGACTACATCTGTTTCTATCAATAAAAACTTGTTAAAATAAAAAAGAAATTACTTTTCCCACCAAATTTCTTTGATAAATTACAATATGCCACACTAGAACTAAACAAATATATAATCCATGTAATATAAAACATAGCGTGTTTACAAGAAGGACATTTAGTTTGTTTAATTGGCAATAGGCTACACTTTCAACCAATCATTGTATCATTTATTTTTTCAGGCAAATAATGATTGATTTTTCTAAAGTATCTAATAAAATGGCGTTTGAAGAGACCTTGTAATTCATTTATTTCCTGTATGGTCCTAAGTGGACAAATTACTGTTAATTACTCCACATTAACCCAGGGAGAAAGATGGGTGAGACAAAGTGCCTAATAAAATACATAGTGGGAATAGGGAGTAAGAAAAACGATAGTTAAGTATCCAAATAGTTTTCAGTTTGTGAGTTTTTAATTCTGATAATGGAACAATGTAATATGCTACACCTATTTAGGAAGTCATAAAAGGATGGTGTAGCTTTAAAAATTGTATTTTCCAAATAAATTGCATTGACAAAGAAATGTTAGACTACAACAGTTAGGTACAGTAGATCTGACAATTTTGTTTTGATGAAATAATTCAGATTTTAACTCTGATTTTTTTATAATCCCCCATAATGCAGTCTAATTTTGCAACATTATTATTTAAAAGACAAGCGCGTTTCAGTGATTAATTTGTCTTATCAAGTCGACCAAGATACTATAGGCTCAGATAATTTACTGAACCTCGTTTGCTGGCCTCAGAAGCACCATCAATATGATATTTGAAAACCGGCCGTGTTATGTCTGCTTCGCGTTGGACATTTCAGCGTCGAATGTAGGAGTTGCCGATTTTGCGTCTCGCGCTAACTTTAGTCACCTGACTCAGTAATGTCTTATTTTGAGTGACTCAGGTCACTCAATATAAGTCTATTTAAAATGCTACTGATATATTTACTTGTTAGACATTTTTTTGTCCGATTTTTTTTTGTCAAAGCCGCAATTGCCGGCCAACTTAAACCCTGACGCATAGTTTCCTTGGTCTTGTTCCGTGTGCACTTGCGATTTTCCTTGATAGGCTAGATTAGTGTTATAGCTAAATTTGATGATTTTGGCTACATAAAATCTCAATCTTTGGTTAAATAATCAGAATATGAGTGGATATTTAGAGGCTATGGTGGATATTTTTTTTCTCTGCTAATATAAAACAATTTTATGAATATGATTTAATTCCAAAGGCTATACAAACCAATTTAGGAAGTCATGTAAGGAAGGGTGGATCTTTCAAAACGGTATTTCACAAATCAGTCGCATTGATAAGTAAATAACTCACACTACAACGGCCAGGTAGTTTACAGTAGGCCAAAAAAATAAACAATGACAAAAGTAATATAAAATGAACAATCGAGATATTTAATTAAATAATGTACAGTCAAGTAGTTTACCAACATATAGAATTTGCAATGATACATTTTAGTTGCCCCTCCCTCCAACTCCACAACCACAGGTAACAGGTTGTAGATGTGATCAATGTTTTTGTTGCAGGCCTTTATCATCAGTTTCTCGAAACCAAAATGTTCTGCGAGCAATAACAAGCTCATCTTTGCTTGTCAGCTTGGCATGCTAATGAACAAATGTTTTTAGTTCATTCCAAACATTTGCTATTGGATTCAAATCCGGAGACCTAGAGGAAACAAAAAGAGAATGTTAGATATATTTTACTTCTACAGTAGGAGGGGTGCATCGTGTGTTGTTTAATAGTGTTTGAATAATGTGCACACTATTCTACTGTACTTACTCAGCTGGTGTCTAAACCCAGTTTATGCCTGCATTTGCTATGCATTTCCGTGTGGCAGTGTGTTTTGGGTAATTGTCTGAATTGGAATAAAGAAGATATAAAAATATACAGTGTATATAAAAAGTCTAGACACCACTTCTAAAATGCCAGGTGTTTGTAATGTAAAAAAATTTGACAAAAATAAATCATGTCAGAACCTTTTCCACTTTAAATATGACTATTACTTGAACAATTCAATTGAAAAACAAACAAATCTTTGAGGGGGAAAACTCACTATTACCTGGTTGCATAAGTGCGCACCCTCAAACTGAAACACCTTTTGATTTTATAACAGCACTCAGTCTATTTGGTTAGGTATCTATTCGCATGGCACACATTGACGTGGCAATATTTGCACACTCTTCTTTGGAAAAGTACTCAAAATGTGTCAGATTGCGAGAACATCTCTTATTCAGATCACCCCACAGATGTTCAACTGGATTCAGGTCTGGGCTTTGGCTAGGCCATTCAAAAACGTTAATCTTCTTCTGGTAAAGCCATGCTTTTGTGGATTTGGACGTGTGCTTTGGGTCATTGTCATACTAAAAGTTGAACTTCATCTTCAGCTTTCTAACAGATGCCTAAATATTTTGTGCCAAAATTGACTGTTATTTGAAACTGTTCATTATTCCCTCCACCCTGACTAAGGCCCCAGCTGAAGAAAAATTGCCCCAAAGCATGATGATGCCATCACTATGCTTCACTGTGTGTATGGTGCTCTTAGGGTGATGTGCAATGTTGTTTTTCCATACCTCTGGGAATTATGGCCAAAAAGTGTTTTGGGAGACTTGATGTTTGTTTTTGCAAATTTCAGCCAGGCTTAAATGTTTTTCTATGTAAGAAAATGCTCCCGTCTTACCACGCTTCCCCATAGCCCATTCATATGAAGAATATGGGAGATTGTTGTCACATGTAGCACACAGCCAGTACTTACCAGAAATTCCTTATATGTTAGTGTACTGTAACAGTCAATGTAAAATAATACATATGAGGAGGCCTAGACATAACATAATATTGGCATTGGAGCATATATGCCTATAGCTTGAAAAAAACAATGTTGTCCCAGAAAAAACATCTCTGACATAGGGTTCAACACATCCCTCTTCTTAAAAAAAAAACTCTTGAGCCATAATACCTAAATTAGGATGTAACAACGATTGTAAATTATTATTATAAATATAGACAAAATGAAGTCTAAAAATATATGGGCAAAAATATATAGGTTAGTATTTAATTAGCTGTAGCCTTAATTAAACTTACCTTTGAAAATCACATACCTGATACCCTGATACGAAATTGCTCCCCACACATGGAGTTTGAGTGGATGATTGGGAGACGGCGTGGTTGATCGTCTAAAATGTTTACTATTGCTCAAGGGCAATTGTGGTTTAGTCGGTAAAGATGACATCATTGAATTTCTCTTCACTTTCGATCCATGCTTGGGCCTGCAGTACACAAAGTTCTTTGTTTGTTTTACGAATCATTGGATCCAAACTGCAGTAAAAACTGAGAAAACAAATGGTTAATGTTCTGAACATTTTGTAATAAATACTATACAATCACATTGAATATTAGACAACGAGGTAGTACCCAGTAACATTTAAGTCAGGGCAAAAAACATTATTTCCAAGCTTCTCCGTAACTCCACCCAAGATCCTTCAGTTGTCTTCTGATTGTGATAACAGCGATGTTGATGTTACACCTTGATGAAAGCAGATCCTTACATCTCCTCATCATTTTCACTCATTAGGAAATCAATTACTTGAATGGTGTTGCTGAAAACAGAATACAAATGCACTTGAAAAGTATGTACTATAAATCCCCAGTTTCAACATTCAATTTCTCCAAATATTTTTGTTAATATTAATAAGACAATAACTGTAGACTTGGACTGTAGCCTACTGTACCTGGTTATTTTTCTGGGCTTCCATGTGCTGCATTTGACTGGAGTGTCATTATTGTGTTGTTGAATAGTAGGATCCTTCACCATAACTCCCATGTTTAACAGTATTTCCGAAATGGCATTTGTAGTTCTTCCTCCAAGACTAAATTAAATGTTCACTTAACTCATTTGAAATCAAGGTCATGGTGCAAAGTAACCAAGAGTGCAATGATTAAGACTCTAAAAGACTTGTTTAGAAGAATAGTGTATTTATGGCCTATTCAAACATTTGACCCCTCCCGTTCTGCCCGAAACCCCACCTCAACACAATTTAATTCATAAAGGGGGTGTTTAAGTGGGATGAGTTTACAACTGATTTTAAGACCAGAGAGAACAGACACACCGGACATCTGGACATGGAGTTCAGTCCATGATTTAGGCATATTGCAGAACAAGAACACAATTGATCGTCTGCTCCTCTGCAATGCATTATTTTACCCCTAAAATAAAATAAACGGATCAAATTAATTCGTTCTACACTTTTTTATGGATTTTTCATTAGTCCGCTGAGTATGTTCTTCCTCTGAGGTAAGCACAGTTACTGTGGAGGAGATTCAAGTTGTTGTTCTGTTGATTGCGATTTATTGGATTGTACAAGCTATTGGGGTAATTGACCGTGAGATGGATTGGTTCCACAACTATGTGTTTATCTCCAAATATGTAGGTGCAAAATATAAATGTGCAAAACACAGGTATAAATAACAACTAAAAACTTGTTTTAAAGCTTCCCCCTGCACAGTTTACCGGCATGAATAATATTCAGATCACATACGTTTCAGGATATTTTGGTTCACACATCATCATTACGAATTGCAGTTTCTAATTCCAACTGGATTTTGTCCCTCAGCATAAATACCTATATAGTTCCTTGACAAGTAGTTCTTGGGACAAAAAGTAACAGGTACTTTGGGCGGAAATTAGGCATTAAAGTTTAGAGATAAAAATTATCTTGTCCTTCTGCATGTAATTAATATTGATCAACAGTGGCTTTGTTAGGCCTGGCCATTTGGGCTATAGCCCTGGATCTCAAATGTTTAAGTTCATTTGCATTTAACCACAAAAAACATGGCTGGATGGTGATGCTGCTGAGGAGAATGTCCCTGCTAATTAACACAATTGGTATGCTAATTATGCCAAATGGCATTCAGTTCTGGCGGATAATGGGGGTAAAAAAGGCCTGGTGGTTCTGGAGGTGCCCGTGATTGGTACTCAGCCACTAATGGTACCCAGATGCTAATCACCCCTCACTGAATACATGAGGTCAATGGATGAATGTGTGATACACCCATGTGAATGATAGAGCCTTGGTTGAATGAACTTACAAATGAAATGCAAGATTTCAAGATGTCACAAACTAATGTAGGCATAATATAAAAGGCTGTGGTTAGAACAACACATGGAACCATAAACCTTTTTCAGCACGAGACACTTAGGTTAGGTAATGTGGGACCCTATATTATGATTAAAATGAACTATTAGACATGAGAAAAAGTTAACTGAATTCATGTGTACAATAAATGTAGTTCCATACAAATATCATATCATCCAAAATATAATGTATTAAAATATCAATGTTTGTGAGTAGCATAAAGGCAAAATGTTTTCAAATAAAAATAAACCTGGGCCCGGTTTCCTGATAGCATAGCACTTACGATGGTTTATCATCAAATTATAGTAGCAGTACGGTGCGGGATTTCAGACTTGTGAACGGTTATTTAGAACACATTCTTAATTAGCCTATTTCTTGTTTTAGATACATTTTTCTTTATCCTCAGTTGGCCAATTGCATTCAGCTATATAGACATCCAGTTATGCACTTATCTAATTTGTTTAAATGAATGTGTCTAAATCAAAACTGTTCTGATAAGTTTTATTCATTGATATTTACTGTTTGCAATCACTCCTGTCATGTTGAAGGTGGTGCTATTTCACAAAAACTGTGAAGATATGAAACATACAATCTGTGTGAATAAGAAATTACGCTAATTATTTTATAGAACATTGAAGATGATCCTGCTCTCTATGTAATTCTATCAAAGTAATTAATAATTAGTGAAATAAAATAAAAGCAATATCCTTGACCAAAGGTGTTGTTAGGATCACAATACATTTGGGGTTTAGCACCCGCCCATCTCCCAGGGGAGAATTATTTGCCATGCATTTTTCATGGATTTGTTGTGATGCCATGTGTTTTTCTAACCACCCTCTTCCTGTTTTTTTATTTTATGCCTGCAATTTTTTTATTTTTAGAAAGCTTTGATTTTGGCTTTTTATTTTTATGCTCAATCAAAGTGATAATTTTTTACTGGTGCGATATCATATGCGTATTAGTAAACAATTTATTAGGAGTTAATTTTTGAATTAATTTGCCTACTTAAAAACAATTATTCACATTATTAGTATAAAGGTTGGAGTCTGGCAAGCGAACCACACGATTCACTTGCAAAGATTAGGGCTTGCTGTTGAGAAGAGTTGATGAGTTGATACATCAAATGTGAGACTGACACATTTGTCTATTAAATACAGTATTAAACACATGTTTTTTACTATGTCGTACTTGATTGTAACAAACAATTCTGCTTTGTATTTTATTATTTGTAAGATAATTCAAATGTTTAAACAAATAGTCTTTAGTTTTGTGTAGGCTATTGTGAATGAAGTTACAACTAGAAACATTTCACTTTTAAAATCGTAATAACCTGTAATGATAGGAGAACATTCTGAACATTGTGTGTACTGTCGGTTAGAAAACAATCTTCAAGAACAAATAGCATGTTCAGCGTTCTAGCTCCCCCACGTGTTTAGAATAGTGCAATCACAGTTTTACACAATCTACCTGAACTTACCGCTGTAAGAAAACTCTAATTAAATGAGCGACATCTGTGTATAAAAACACAATAGCATAAAAATAAATACTCAACTGAAAACATCAAAACAATATTATAAGAAAACAGAATAAGAAAATAGAAATAGAATAAAAATGGGAGAAAAACATATAAAGTTATAAAAGCTATAAGGCTAAATACTGCGGTTAAGTTTAAGTGCTCAGTCATATGCATGTGAAAAGAGAAAAGTTTTTAATTTGGATTTAAAAATGGATCTTCTGGTAATTTATTGAAGTATCCAGTTGTTTAAAGTATAAAGGCTAACTACAGCTTGAGCATATTTAGTTTGATCTCTGGGCTCTACTACCTGACCTAGGTTCATGGATATAAGAGCCCTGCTCGGTTTATCCTCTTTAAACATATCAGAAATGTATTCAGGGCCTAAACCATTGAGGGATTTATAAACTATAAGCATCCACTTTAAAATCGATCCTGAAACTGACTGTTAGCCAGCGCAAAGATTTAAGAACCGGAGTTATGTGCTCTGTTCTCTTGTTCCTGATTTACATTCTCGCAGCAGCATTCTGAATGAGCTTCAGCTGTTTTAGTCTTTATGGGGAATCCATTTAAGAGGCCATTACATTAATCAACATTACTAGAGATAAAGGCATGGATGCGCTTCTCTTGGTCATTTTGGGACAAATCCCTTCATTTGGGATATATTTTTAAGATGAAAGAATGCTGTTTTGGTGACTGCTTTGACATGTGAGGTCTGGGTCTATCAGAACACCAAGATTACGCTTTTGGTCCCTGGGTTTTAGGGTCAGAGAAGCCAGTTCTTTACTTATACAAGTGATTTTATTTTTATTGCCAAACACAATACTCTGTTTTATCTTGGTTTAGTTGTAGACAATCTTGGTTCATCTTGGTATTTGTGTGCTCTATACAGTGATACAGTGAGTCTATTGAGCTGTTGTCATATGGTTCAAGAGCCATATACAGGTGCTGGTCGTATAATAAGAATATCATCAAAAAGTTGATTTATTTCAGTAATTCCATTCAAAAAGTGAAACTTTTATACATTCATTCCACACAGACTGATATATTTTCAAGTGTTCATTCCCGTACCTTAATTTTGATGATTATAACTGACAACTAATGAAAACCCAAAAATGAGTATCTCAGAAAATGTGAATATTGTGAAAAGGTTTAATATTGAAGACACCTGGCGCCCACACTAATCAGCTAATCAGCTCAAAACACCTGCAAAGGCCTTTAAAGGGTCTCTCAGTCTAGTTCTGTAGACTGAGAGACCATAACTTTATGGAGATTCAGATTTCAATTTCCAACAGGACTTGGCACCTGCACACAGTGCCAAAGCAACCAGTATCTGGTTTAAGGACCATGGTATCCCTGTTCTTAAATGGCTAGCAAACTCGCCTGACCGTAACCCTATAAAAAATCTATGGGGTAATGTGAAGAGGAAGATGCGATACACCAGACCCAACAATGCAGAAGAGCTGAAGGCCATTATCAGACTGATAGACCCCAGCAGTGCCACTGACTGATCAACTCCATGCCACGCCGCATTGCTGCAGTAATTCAGGCAAAAGAAGCCCCAACTAAGTATTGAGTGCTGTATATACTCATACTTTTAAGTTGGCCAACATTTCTAAAAATCATTTTTTTGTATTGGTCTAAAGTAATGTTCTAATTTTCAGAGATACTGAATTTGGGATTTTCATTAGTTGTCGGTTTTAATCATCAAAATTCAATGAAATAAACATATGAAATATATCAGTCTGTGTGCAATGAATGAATATAATATAATAAAGTTTCACTTTTTGAATGGAATTACTGAAATAAATCAACTTTTTGATGATATTCTAATTATATGACCAGCACCTGTATATTTGAGTATCATCTGCATAGCTATGGTAGTTAATATTGTTGTTCTGTAAAATTTGGCCCAGAGATAGCATATAGAGATTGAACAGAAGCGGTCCAAGAACTTATCCATGTGGAACTCTCCATGTCATAGCCACTATCAGATTCATGATTACCAACAGTGACAAAGTAACTCCCTCCATTGAGATAAGACCTGAAACAATGAAAAACTGTCCCGGAGAGTCCTACCCAATTTTCAAGCCTATCTATCATTGTTCTACAATCTACATTGTCAAATGCTGCACTGAGATCTAATAGAACTAGAACTGTTATTTTATCTGAATCAGTATTCAGCCGTATATCATTTAAAACTTTAATCAGGGCCGTTGCAGTACTGTGGTGAGGTCGGAAGCCTGACTGAAAAAAAGAGACGCTTGAGGTTACAAAATTGCTGTTGATTGAAGACAACCTTCTCAATGATCTTGGCTATAAAAAGGAGCTTTGATACTGGTCTACAGTTGTTCAGTATACATGCGTTCAGTGTTGTCTTTATTAATAGGGGCTTAATGGCATCTGTTTTTAGAGACATTGGGGAAATGCCTGATTGCAGAGAGCTATTAACAATTGGCTGTAGGTGCATTGTTATAGCGTTAAAACATTATTAAAAAATGATGGCAATGTGTCGAGACAAAATGTGGAAACTTTAAAAAGTTTCTCCTAGGGACTTTTGATAAATTGTTTTAAATTGCAACATTATACACTGAAGGGAAAAAGTATTTGATCCCCTGGAAACAGTGAGACAGAATAACAATAAAAAATCCTTTAAAACGCATGTCAAACATTTTATAAATTGCTTTGCATTTTAATGAGGGAAATAAGTATTCAACCCCTCTGCAAAACATGCCTTACTACTTAGTGGAAAAACCCTTGTTGGCAATCAGAGGTCAGACATTTCTTGTAGTTGGCCACCAGGTTTGCACACATCCCAGGAGGGATTTGGTCCCACTCTTTGTAGATCTTAATAATCAGGACAATTAGCCAACATCTTATTTGGTTTTAAGGGACCTGAATAGGGGGACGCTGGCCCAAAAAAGGTTGAGAACCACTGATTGTAGCCTTTGCTTTCCTTTTCAAAATGTGTTTGTGGATATTTACTAGTTTCTGGTGGCGCACTTCATATCCGGCGCTGCGCCTCTCCTCAGCTTCCATCCTGAGCTCTGGTATTTCCTCAGGCTTCAGACCAGACACTGTGACACGAGGAGAAACATTATGTTTTACTTACTAAGTAAATTATTTAATTAGTCATCACACCCTGTGTTACAGTTGTCAGATCCAGTCACTATACATGCAGCTCCTCTAGTGTTGATAAAGACACTTTACATTTTTGCCATTTAGCAGACGCTCTTGTCTGGCAACTTACAGGAATAATCAAAACTATGTCTACTGATTTTTCAGCATATACTCTGGGATTTGAAGTTACTGGTCTAATGCTCTAACTGCTCAAACTCAAACATACCTGGTTGAATAGGAAGTCCTCTATCAGGAAATGGGCGAGCATGCACAGGCTCTGCTGGGTTAGGAGTAAGACGCACAGTCAATGATAAATCCATTACGGGTATATGAATCATTGTGCAAGTGATAAAGCCGGTGTCTGTAATATGGAATTATGAATTATGGTAGTTTTGATGTTAAATCCTTATTTGTGTGATGATGTTCATGGTTACCCTGGTATGCCGAATTAATCCAACACCTACCCAGGTCGTCAGTGTCAAATTGGTTGAAGCTCACGGGGTGGATAAAGCCTATTCCGTCCAGGTCCAGGCCTTCTTCCTGGGGCAGTATATCCAGGGAAGGACCTGTGCTGTCCGGAAGACTGTCAGGCATGAGGGCATCGTTGCCGTAGCTCACACGTACGTCGCTCTGCAGGTTGGAGAGCTGTCGGGCCATCTCTGACTGCTCTTTCTGTAGCAGCTCTGTTGGAGGGAGGGCAACGGAGGAGTGAACAGGGTGAGACAGTGGAGAGAGGGGGAAAGACATGTTGAAAAAGGTGCAGGGTGAGAGGAAAGGGAAGAGATGGTAGAGAATAAGGCCAAAAAGAACAGAGACATAACATGGAAAAAAGGAAAAAATTGCAAAACATAAGAGAGAACCAAATGGCTTTCAACAAGTTCTTCCTGGAGAACATTCTAAGAGTAGAGGGCATAGTAGGTAAAACAGCTTTTACCTATCTCATAATGATTCCGAGGTACCTCGAGTAGTAGCTAGTCCTGTGAGCGTGTTTGATAGGTGCTATTATGCCAATATATTTTTAAGGAAATTTGGTTAGTTTATAAACCTGTCCTGCAGAAACCTAACATTAACCACTGTCCCTTCTGGAAGAAAGAATCCCAAGCAACAAAACAGTATAAAAATCAATGGTGTGTACAAAAAGCTTGCAAAGGTAATAAAATGTAATGCTGCATAACAGACACAGTTATAAGTTTTTAACAGATGCTGAAGCCATGCATGTATAGTATATCACCATAGTCCAGAACTGACATCAAAGCAGCCTGAACAATATAAATTCTGTCGAGATGACGGACATGCTATGGTTTTGTAAAACAAACCAATTCTGCTCTTACATTTTTTAACCAACTCATTAATGTGAATTTCTCATCCAAGCAAATTCCAAGGTATTTGTATGAAATAACACATTGTCCATGGTCATACACACAGAGTGTGTGTGTCATTTCATGTGGAGATATGAGTGTGTAAAGAGTGACAAAATAAATTTTATTTGGAAGGAAGGAGTAGAGGGTAGGGTAGGAATTTGTGTGCCGAGCAGAGAGTGTCTTCGTGAGGAGTGGGGTAAGGATAGTGCGGAATGTGTGTGAAGAGAGAATATCATGTGTGTTTGATAGTGTGGAGGAAGATGAGCATATGGGTATAAAGGAGAATGTGTTTGGATGGTTGTGGAGACTGTGGAGATGATGGAAATCGAGTGTCTAAGACACACCATGATGTGTTTTTGTTTGTTGAAGGAGAAAATAATGTGTTGGGGTAGGGGGTCAAGAAAGTGGATATGGTTTACATCTCTTAAGTATCAAAGACACATCATGTATTGATTAACTTCAATAGCAAATATTAAGTGTTAAACTTGTATGGCATAATTCTGTGAATATCGATACTATATAGTCATTACATTGTGTATAGGTGCAAAGCATCAAGATGTTAGCCATTTTGCGTTAGCTACCTGGTGTTTGCCACCTAGCGTTACCCACCTTGTGTTAGCCACCTAGTGTTAGCACCCCTGCAATAGCCACTTAGCATTAGCCACCCTGCATTAGCCACCTAACCTTGAGCTTGCTAGACACCTGATTGACAGCGAAAATCCTCTTCCTCTAGCGTCACATACACATGCAGTGACCAAAATAATGACACCTGGGTTGAATTCCTAATACGACTGACTTTGAATGGGAAAGGGTCGTTGAGCTGAAGAATCTGTGGCTCCATCAATTAAAACAATTGCAAACAATGAGTGTCTCAGTTACCTCATTTACTGATTAAAATCTCCAGAAAGTTTCATGTCCAACATATTTGGCAGATTTTTGGTGAATTTCTTAAAATCAGTGAGGTTTATAGTGACACCATGAGAGCTAGCTGTTCGTACCTTTCAGGGTTCGTTTCTGGCCTTGGGGTTAATCTGTAAAGTAAGTAGCATCATTCTCGGATAATTTGTTTAGGATTTATAGCCTTATAAATATTGTGTCACCACTATGTCAAATTCAATTGCGGCCACATCGTTTTAACAATACTTTTTTCTGTACAGAGTTTTTCTCTCCATTCCTGGGAGACACATTTACGGGTGATTCATTCCGTAGCAGTTTGATATTCCATTTGGAATGAATTTCATCGATGAAATATGTGAATTACAGTGCTGTAGTTTTTTTCATGGAATATGGATAAAAAAGAAAACCAAAAAAAGAAAAGGAAGCAAGAGAGGAAAATGTCCCAGTAATTTCAACATAACTCCTTTACTAACTGCAATACATTTAAATTCATACCCTTTCATTACAACCGCTTGAGTTCTATCACTGAGATTGAGTTCTGAAACTACGATTAAATAAAAATTTCTGTTCCGAAGGAAGACAGTTTTTCCAACTAAACAGCAATATTGAGAGTATCAAAGGCCTTGGACCGGCCAATAAATAGAGCAATACATTTTTGTAAAAATTGGAAAACCACCTCCTTCACCCAATCTGTTGTGAATAAGTTGTAACCTATCAGTGCTCTCCTGGCATGTCTGTATTTGACTGAGATCTCAAATCTTAATCAAGTTGCAATCCAAATTATATTTCCATGGTTTGGTCCATATGGCCTGTGTTTGTGACGAGTTTCAATATCAGGGACTGATATTGAAAATGTTGTAGATTGAGTTACATGGATCTAAACTACATTTCACAAATGAGGACTGCATAATGGAATTTGAGAAAGACACACCAATCAGCCATAACATTACAACCACTGAAAGGTGAAGTGAATTTAACACTGATGATCTCGTTATCATAGCACCTATCAGTGGGTGGGATATATTAGGCAGCAAGTGGACATTCTGTCCTCAAAGTTTATATTGGAAGCAGGAAAAGTGGGCAAGCTTAAGGATCTGAGCAACTTTGACAAGGGGCGACTGATAATGGCTAGATGAGTGGGTCAGAGCATCTGCAAAACTGCAGCCCTTGTGGAGTGTTCCTGGTCTGCAGTGGTCAGTACCTATCAAAAGTGGTCAAAGGAAGGAAAAGGGGTGAACCGGCAACAGGGTCTTTGAATAGATTGCAATATATATGGTGAGATTGTATAAAAGAAAATGAAATGTGTCCCAGTGTGAGTAATCCACAACATACAATTCAATACCAAGGTTTCTGAATACCCTCGGGTGCAGCTTATAATACTAAAGCTAACAAGCATAGCAAATTCAATCACGGTTCACAGGTAGATCAAATAAGAACAATACGCTCAATAAAACAATTCCAATAGTTACAATCAAATCCACTTGCAGGGCTCAACGTTAATTTCTTTGCCACTGGTCCGGTGGGGCCACAGAGTACCAAATACTTTTGTTACTTAACACGATTAATCATTCATGAAATGCCAAATATTGTTGTATTTCTTACATAACATTTCTAATTATAAAAATGTATAAATAGATAAGTCAAAAAAGCATTTGACTTTCAAACAAAACACTAATTGATTCACCCCAGGGAACAAGGCGACCGGCTGGTCCGTCAATTACTAGGTTTGCGAAAGTTGTCAATGCCTTTGTAAAATGACCCACATTTGTTCGCTCTATCCAGGAACTTTGGACAGACAACAGTGCATCCTAGTTCCATTGACGTCGAAACAGGTAAATACTTTTTTGCACTAAGGTAAACATTTTCACTTTCGTTTGTGCTCGTATCCTTTACTGCCTTCTTCAATTGAGTGATACACCGGAGTTTTTAAATGCTTTATTATAAAACAATACCAGACAGCCCCGCTGAATGGTCAACAGCAAGGTAGTTTTGTGCATGTGCCAGATTATGAAACAAATTGAGGATATATAATGCGATTATTATTTTATAGTTAAATTTTTTTTGTTAAGCCCTGACTTGTAAATTGACCCTACAAAATAGATAACATATATTTAAATGTCTGAATGTATGTTAATGTCCGTGAATGTGTAATCAAATCTGTCCTACAAAACCTGGTTGTAACAGAGTTGATCAAGTATATTCTCTAGACTCCAGTGGGAAGCTCACCATCATGAAACATCGGGTCTTGAAAAACAAAACAAAAATACGAAAACCCAGAAAAAAAAAAAAACCTGACCTGTATACAAACATCTTATGAAAATCTCACTAAAACAGGTAAGCATATTTAAAAAAAACATTTCCCTTTGTACAGTACAACTACAAAGCATATATTTTCTAATTCATGACAAATAAAGTGAAGTGCAAAATAGTGTGTATCAATGTAAATATTTTTTCTGACTCTACAGGGCTTCCTGTTAAGAAGAGGATTGATTAAGAAAATGAACCCAAGAGGAAAATGATCATAGTAACATCTCTGGTGGTGCCTATACTGTATGCTCAGTTTCCAAAGATTGTGAAGCGTTCATTCTGCTTACTAATTTAAATAGAAAATGTTGTTGGCTCATAGAATCTGTGTTTTATTGCTGTTTAAATGTAGGCTATTATACAGTATGGCTATTACAAGCATATGTTTGTTAGCTATTCAATATGGCTGGAATTCAGGAATTTTAACGACCATATTTGCTGACTTGATAAACAAATGAGTTGATGCAACAAATAGGCAACTGACGCATTTGTCTATTAAATACAGTAATAGAATAAACTCTGACTGCCTATTAGCCAACAGTCTAAAGATGTGTTTTTCTACCATGCTGTATGTCAAAACTATGATCTTAACAAATAGTCCTGCTTTGTATTTTATTATTTCTTTAGATATTTCAAATGTTTAAACAAATAGTCCTTATATCTGTGTAGGATATTGGTGTATTTCTTTATACATTTTTTTTTATATCAGTGATAACATTGCAACTAGAAACATATTGCTTTTAAAATCGTTATAACCTGAGAACATTCTGAACATTGGGTGTACTGTCGTTATGAAAACAATTTTCAAGAACAAATAGCATGTTTAGCGTTCTAGCTCCCCCGTGTGTTTGGAATAGTGCAATCACAGTTTAATGCAATCTACTGCAGGTTGACGTACCTGACATACCTGATCTTACCACGGTATGAAAAGCTGTAATTAAATGAGCAACATCCGTAAGTGACATTGAAAAAGGTTCATAATTGGGTCTCTCCCATGACAACAATGCCCCCATCCATAGGGCACGAGGGGTCACTGAATGAGTCAGTCACAGTCATCTCCACCCAATCAAACACGTAAGGGAGGTAATGGACAGAGAGCGATCTAAACCCTGAATGAAGGAATATCTTTTTGAAAAATGGTGTTCCATCACTCCAGTAAAGTTCCAGAGACTTGTATGCCATGGCACATTTAAGCTGTTTTGGTGGCTTGTGGTAGCCTTACTGAGGTCCTTCATGTTGTTTTATCCTTTAATTTGTTACCCATCTGTAGTTCTTAGTCACTGTCTCTGGGGCACTTTATAAAGCTGGGAAAGGATGCATGCCCTCAGAAAGGGCTGGGCGATATGGTCCAAAACTCATGTGTGTCGTCATTTTAATCTTAAAATATACTTATACTTGCAAAAAAATACAAATTAAAGAGATCATGAAAGAATCTGGTTTTGTGTGGCACAATTGCTTGTAAACATTCTCTAAAACATGAAAAAAAATGTGTAATTAAAATAACACTGGTGAGCATCATTATAACTACTAATAGATTATTAGCAAAATCAAAAGCAATATCCCAAAATCAATGATTAAGTTATTTTCATTATTAAATTATTTAACAACTCAATAATGATTTTTATCAAAATATCACCTAGCCCTACCCTTAGATGATTTTAGTGTACCTAAAATGCATGCTTTTTTTCCAGACCGTATCAATATTGTCCACAATATCTTTAGCCTGAAGCCAGGCTTGAAGATAAAACAGCCTGGTTAGGGAGGATCGAGGGGAGCTGCCTGGTAATATACTGTGTTCTTGCACTAGGATTGCAGAGAGTATCAGCACCAGGGTCCAGAACATCTCTCACCATCAGAAAGTTGTTCACAACTGGCAAAAAAATACAGGATTGGGTATCAGCAACAGTGAGTCTATGTAAAACGCTCAAAGACACAAAACAGATTGCCCTAACAATGTGCCGAAAACACATTAACTGGTCAACGCGTTGAACTCTTCATTAGGCCACTCAAACAACTGCCGAATAATGTGTGCAGTGATGCAGGAAACATTGTCATGCTGAAAGAGGCCACTACCACCAGGGAATACCTTTGCTGTGAAAGGGTGTACTTGGTCTGCAATGATGTTTAGGTAGGTGGCATGTGTCTAACTGGCATTTCTACATGAATGCCCGGACCAGTTCAGACACTCACATGCTCATTTGTATGTTGTTTCAGATCGCTGTGTGCTGTAGAGGAAGGTCACACTGAAAATGTCTCTGCATTCACTGTCATTTTTTGCTCATTATTGTTTCTATTGTTTTTATTTTTGTACATGCTGCACTGTCCCTCATACAGTACGATCATCTAGCACTTTTGGAAGTTTATTAATTACTGGAAACGTACATGTTCTCAACTTGTGCACTGGTGCACTTCCTGCAACTCCTTTGTCTTGCCATTGATTTGTTTACTAACATGCTTGATGGTTGAGAAAGAAGAGATGCAAATGTACCTGCAATCCACCATTACTGAGCATTTTACTTGCAGATGTTCAATCACTGGACAATGAAATGGACAAACTATATGCACGGATTAACTTCCAGCTGGGCATTTCAAAATGTTAATGTATCCGTTATTGGCACGACAACACTCATATTAGTAATATTTAAGATTTATATTCATACTGTCCATAGTCGCATTTCTACATTCTCTTGAATTGCTGTTAGTTTTTATTGTTATGTATATTTTTCTTAATTTTTTTCTTAATGCCTGCTGTGAAGATGTCATGTGCCATTTCACTAGAATTTCACTGTTCAGAATGACACTAGTTATTCAGGGCATCTGGCAAATAGGAAAACTTTGACCATGCGTGTTTGAATGTGGACTGCATTCAGGAGCAGGTTGCGATGCTCTGTGTTGAGACATTCGACCCTTAACCATCATTGACATTTTCAGTGACTAGTGCCAAAGTAGACCTTTTGTTGGTTCGGACTAAAAGGGATAGCCTTCATTGCCCTCATGCATTTGAGCCTAGGGTGCCCAACACCATTGTCGCCGGTTTGTGGTTTGTCCCTCCTTGGACCACTGACGGTATGAACTCACTACTGCTGACTGGGAGCACCCGACAAGCCTTGCTGTTTCAGAGATGCTCTGACCTAGTGGTCTGGCCATAACAATTTGGCCCTTGTCAAAGTTGCTGTTTTGGCTCATCAGTGTATATGCCTGTATGCGCCTGTATGTAAGGTTGGGTAGGTTTCTTTTAAAATGTAATCCATAACAGTTACAAGTTACCTGTCCACATTTGTAATCAGCAACGTAACTTTTTGCTTACTCAAATTCAGTAACGTGATATGATTACTTTCAAATTAAGAGGCATTAGAAAACAAATAGGAATAGCCTATTATCCGGTTATCAATGTCAGATATATGGCCGAAAATGGAATTATCATTTTTCCCTTACGGGTTGTGTACAGTGCCTTTCGAAAGAGTTTCGAAACCATTGCTTTCAACTTCAATATGACTAAATCTCTACATTACTACATTGCCAAAATACCAGAATACCAAATTAAAGCTGAAGTTCTGAACTCCTGTCTCATACTCCTCTTTTGATCTTAAACCAAATGTCTTCACTGTCCAACAAATGCAAAGGAATTTGCATTACCGTTCGAATACTTTTGGAGGGGACTCTAACCCAAAACCAAAAGATGCGATAGCCTTTTCTGTTATTTGTTTTATTCATCTTAACTGCTTCATTGTTGAAAAATAAATGGCAATTTCTCAAAGAGGGTATTGACATAGTTGTACTCATATCGTCTTGACAACACAGCCGGGGAATTTCCTACAGCTTACGCCTCTTATTGGTTATACATCATCATTCTTCAGGTTAGAACTATACCGGTTATAATTATAAAAATTGTGGATAATGCTTAACTACACTGATCAAAATTATAGGCATTGTGCTGTGTGATGAAACTGCACATTTTCAAGTGGCCTTTTAATGTGTCCAGCCTAAGGCACACCTGTGTAATACTCATGTTGTCCCAAGGCGGGGGCTCTGGAAATGGAAGACCCGGGACAACCAAGGGAGGGCGGGTGGGCCGACGGCACACCGTCAGGGGGAGGCTCAGCACCTGGAGCGCCCAAGACGCGCCTGGGAGGTGGTGCTGGGGCCGGGACGGGGAGGCGGCGCTGGGGCCGGGACAGGACGGGGAGGCGGCGCTGGGGTCGGGACAGTAGGGGGTGCCGCTGGCTCGGGTATGGGGTGGCACGGGCAGCAGAGGCCAGTCCTCGGCGGGCTCAGGCGGCGGAGGCGGCCAATCCTTGGCGGGCTCAGGCGGCGGAGGCGGCCAGTCCTCGTCGGGCTCAGACGGCAGTTTGGCGGCCAGTCCTCGGCGGGCTCAGTCGGCGTCGTAGACGGCCAGTCCTCGGCGGATTCTGGTGGCGGCGAAAACAGGCCAGCGTGAGGGGCTGGCGGTGACGACTGCCGGGCAGCAGGAGGAGCTGGCGGCGACGACCGCCGGGCAGCACGAGGGGCTGGCGGCGACGACCGCCGGGCAGTGTTGTGGCAATTTCTTAACTAATGTATTTTGGAGACATCTTTGCTTATCTATTAACTATTATTTAACTCTGGTCTCTGGTTGTGACACACATGTCTATATAATACAGAGGATCATTAGATATTCTGAATAGGGGTATCTGTCCTTTGTTCCTTGGGAAGTGTAGGAGAGGGGGATCTTGAATTTGCCTGGGGGCATCATTGACTGGTATCGGCAGATAATAGGGTTGCTCATTGATGTGCGCATCTGTATAACCCAACAGGGCATCCATTGTTTGTCCAGATGCTGTAAGTTCTCTTGAAAATGCTGTTGAAAAGGTCACCCCTGTGGGGGAAGGTAGGGGCAGTTGGCCCTTTAGGTAAACACAACAGTAAACATTATGGCAGGAAGGTTGGGGGACAACCCTCCCACCTGTGCAACCTAAGATTGATGGGTAGCATCTTACCACACCCCTTTAACTGTTATAAATACGAGCTGTTCATCTAATTTACTTCAGAGGCTCCTCGAATGATTATTCTGTAAGCATTTGACCCGTCTCTCTATTTGCAAATAAACTGCTAATTGTGCAAAGAGAATTTTGTCTCTGTCTTACTCCTTTAAGAGTATCTATTCTATGAAATTTCCATCACAGCAGCACGGGGCGCTGGCTGCGACGACCGCCGGGCAGCACGGGGGGCTGGCTGCGACGACCGCCGGGCAGCACGGGGCGCTGGCTGCGACGACCGCCGGGCAGCACGGGGCGCTGGCTGCGACGACCGCCGGGCAGCACGGGGCGCTGGCTGCGGCTCCTGGGCAAACGGGAGTCCTCCGCTCACCCTCGTAGCACCCCCCCAAAAACGTATTGGTGATGTTTTTCTGCCCGCTTGCGCCTTCGCCTCCTTCTTTTAACACTCCAGGGTTTATATTGAGCCGCCCAGGAGAACAGTGGCATATGGTAGGGGTATTCCTCCTCGTCTGTGTCCCCGTCCGGCCAGGAGTGCAGTTGGTGACGGTAGGGGTATTCCTCCTCTATGTCGCTGTGCGGCCAACCGAGGAGTTCCCCTGCTGTCCAAATCTGCCGTGCTCTTGCGTGGTCCTTTGGGTAGATCATTCTGTCACAAGGCTGGTGGCAGGACACAGGCGCAGAGACATACGGGCGGTGATAATCCATGTTTTATTGAAAAAGCTAAGAAAACAAACTAATAGCAGCTCCTGTGACTAGGTAAAGCAAAACAACACTACAAACCAAAATGATCCACAACAAGTGTGGGCAAACACTCAACATAAATTGGTTCCCCAATTGGAGGCAACGATCGACACCTGCCTCCAATTGGGGAGACCTAACTACATAAAGATGCCTAGCGGCATGTTCCTTTGTTCCGTCCTGACTATGGCCCCAGCCCAGTGCAGAGATTGCTAGGGGCATAGCCAGGACGTGACACATGCTTTCTGATCAGGATATGTCACACCTGTGAGGCGGATGGATTATTAAGGCAAAGGAGAAGTGCTCACTAACACAGATTTAGACAGATTTGTGAACAATATTTGAGAAATATAGGCCCTTTGTGTACATAGAGAAGGTCTTAGATCATGACAAATGGGTCAAAAACAAAAGCGTTGCATTTGTTCAGTGTAGTGAGTTCAGATTGTTGTTGACATTTGACAACCAAATATATTGATACTTCCTGGTTCTCATTAGTTATTGTGGCTCAGCTGTGATATCACGTCATTTAATTTTATCTATTAACGACAAAATCATCCGCTTACATATAAATGCTGGCTGTTGTCACCATACCGCCATTAATCTCTTCAAACAGCATTTTACAAACATAATATAAATAGAGCAATCAAAAATCTGATATCACAGATTGCTTCATGTCATTACAAAACGTAACACATCTTACCTGGAAATCCCGCATTCCACACGCGCAAACGTGCACACACACATGCACACAAGCAAGTATTCTCAAACTTGCAAATACAACACTTTCTAAGCATGGTTGACTGTTTAATAATTATACCAATTAGAACACAATCTTGCGTAAATCCCCATTGTACCATTTTATAATACGCATTTACAAATGTTTTGTTTACCAGAAATAACATATCTTATGCTGTCAATGAATCAGCGTTGTTCATGCACATTTTTATGTAACTTTCTGCGTACGTTTGTAACTTTTTGCTATATAATGCAACTTAAAAGTTAATGCTGACTTGTTAATGCTAACAAAAAAGTAATGCTAACAAGTCACCATTGCTCATACATTCAGATGTACCAAAATTATTGTTTATTTATCAATATTTTAAACCCAATCACGATACAATCAACCTAGTCATAATGTGTGGTCAACCCAGGCGTTGTTTGTTCCTTCAAAATAACAGCATTGCTCATGTGATGTGTGTTTACTGTTGTGCTATGGTGGACTACAAACCTTGTGTGAAACACAGGATGCTGCATATACTACAGTTGGTACTAAATGGTCATCCATTTTAAATAGTGCAGCTTCCCAAATAGAAATTCCTCACTATTTTGAAAACTACTTCGGATCTAATTAAACATTCACTTTTAAGAGAATAGGAAACCATTTAGGACACAACTTTCCTCAAATACTTCAGGTTGCTCATTGTTCTCATGTATTTCAATGAGTGGGGAAAGCAAACCACTGAGTTGCTGGCAGTCATTGTGTGTGCGCTCATGTACTTCAGTGTCTGTATTTGTGTGTGTACAGAGGTCAGGGGAGAAGATGAAGGGGTAAATAGATTAATAGCCTGTGACTGATTCCAGACAGAGATGACTCAGAGATGGATTGAAAAAAGGAGGGAGCGGGGAAGAAAGGTTTGAGGGGGTGGACAGAAGAGATAGGGATGGAAAGAGAGGAAGAAAAGGTTGAGTGGGGTCCTCTCAACCTTTCCCTGGCAAAAGAAACAGGATATAAGCCTGAAAATATCACTCACCGATTTGGTCCTGGATGTCGTCGGCCACTCCAGGCACCTTGTACAGCAAACTCAGGGATTGGTTCATCCTCTCATCAATAACACGCAGGTGGGTCAGTACCTGAAAGAACATTGGAAGGGTTCAGCTAGATTCTACAATCAAAAAGATAGATTACACAACCATGTCAACAGTTAAAACAAAATCTGCTTCTAGGTCTTAAGGTTAGTGTTACAATGTAACTTGGTTTACAATTTGGGTTAAATTTAAACCAACCTCAGTCCACAGGTGAGATGGCATGTACCTGCCTATAAAAGGTATTTATGTTTTTCATTGCATAGTAAAATGTTCTGGAAACTCAGAAGTCATGAAAAGAATTAAAACATATGATCGGAATGGCGATTGCAAAACATTAATTCAGTGGTTAGAGTGTAATTTTTGTGTGGATTTAGAGAAATGCTTTCGAAATTTTAGCTATTGCGTAAGCAGCTACATATTGAAGGAACCAAAAAATGACAATTCTATGTTTATTAATGTTAATGGTTAACAGATATTTCTGTAAGGTGTGAATGCAGGGACAAAATGTTTGCTTGTTATTGCCTAGCTTGCTTTCTTCTCAAGATAACACCACCGTCATAGGAGATGGCCGCAGAACATATCGGAATGTGTCCCTAATTGATAATGGGTATATTGTTCAGGATGAGTTTTGTTATCCTTAGGTAAACCAACAAACCAGAGTGGGGTTTGGAAATGCTCTCTATTGCCTTTTCCTCCCTTCTGCTTGCATCTTAGATATTAAATTAATTTGTTACATAAATTCATAAACTATTTGGAATTAATATAAAAATCTCAACTTCTAAAATGGTAAATCAAAATAAACATAGATGAAACTTAAACACAAAAAATGTAAACACAGGTCAAAATCTATTTCCTTCATTTTACTCTAAAAACTTGTGTGAAAGATAAACCCAATCATTTATAATAAAATATCTTTACTAAAACAGCCAATTATTTGGAAGGTGCTGCATAAGATATGCACTGCAAAACAAATGGTTTTTCACTGTCAAAGTTTACTGTATTATGTTAATAATCCATCATAAAACAATTCCATATGTTAACTGTGTAGAAAAAGCTAAGGGAAAAAGTGAACTAATACAGCATCTGACACATTCTCAAAAGAGGCATATTATCCCTTTATTAAGTGACAACAATATTAAGTGGAGAGTTAACCTTAATAAATAAATGTATTTTTCTTATGAGAATAACAACAGAACGATTTTCACATTGTAAGACCATTAGTTTATATGTACAGTCTTTAGTAGCTTATTACCTGTGGTCGGATCTGAGCAGCCTTCTTGGGATCAACCATGCGAACATGCTCAAAGTGTTTGAGGGTGTGTTGTCTGTCCTTCTGCTCTGCACGGACGTACTTCTTCAAAAGACTGAACACATGACGAGGCTAGGGAGGGAGTTTGACAAATGGGGTTGACATAGGGATAAAGAGAGACCGCAAGAGTGGAATAGAAATATGGAAAATTGTTTGATGAGAAAAGCCAAGATCTGTTTGCGTCTGCTCTTACAGGGTATCTGAATGGACGTTAGGCATATTAAAGCCTGGTTCATCCTAGATTAATATTTGGGTGAAATAACACCTTGAGTTGTCAATAGGAGGACCTTGGAGTAATTTTTCACAACAAGACATAATTAAACTCAGCCAGAATATTGAATTATTAGTATTTTTATGGTACGCCTAACCCACGGTACGGTATGTATTGCAGATTGAGGGTCACATAATGGTACGTTTTCAGAACAGAGGGAAAAAAATTCAAACAGTTATTAAAGATCAGTTTTTACTTTAATTGGAAAAAGATCCAACACAAACCAGGAACAGGACTAATATGAAACAATTAATGCCAGATGGGAGCATAATTAAGAATACCAAAATATCTTTCTTGAATGAAAAGGACTATAATTGCTCAAAAGCAGACACTAAAATAAAGTGCAAAAGTAAACCTGGCTCAAATAATGTTTTACAAAACCAAAAAGTTTCACGGGTCCTTAAACTATATAAGAAAAAAACCTTTTACCAAGTTTCCATAAGCATCAGCTTTTAATATTCAATAATTTTATTTTCATGTTCTTCAGAAATATACGTGTCCACATACTCTGCCAAGAGAGCAGTTCTGTTGGCCATTACAATGTTTCCTGCAGTGGAAAACACCCTTTCACTGGGGACAGAGGTTGATGGAAAAGCAAGATTACGTCTTGCCAACTTTGCAAGATTAGGGTACTTGCCCTTGTTGAACTTCCAATATGACAGTGGATCAGAATGCAGCGGGATGCTATTCTGTGTCTTATATAAGGTAACTTCTATCATCTTGGAGAAGGGTATACTGACTTTGGCTCTCTCTGAGGCTGGAAAAAGATCTCCAATGATCTTTGCAATGGCATACTTCTTGTATGGAGATGGTGCTCCAGATGCCTCCATGCCTGTTCTGTAGCTTGATGCTTTATCAAAAGTGCAATTATATAAACTGCGCATTTTATGTAACAGTAGCGCAGATACAATTCAGACAAGGAATAATTAATATTTTATATATGTAGTCATATTTAGACAAGTAAAAAAAAAAAAAATCTTGAACCTAAACAATACAATACCAGTTTTTTCTCCTCTTCCTCAATCATCTCTGCTCCCAAATCCCTGAACGTTTTCAGACAAGTGAGGTTATCCATGTGAGGGAGAGCTTTGAACCTTGGATCTGGAGCTGTGCTTCTATGGAAGTAATCTTGAAGGGTATGATCAGAATATCTGCCCTCTTAGTTATCTCTGATAGCTGCTCTGACATCACAGATTGTGGTCGAGTTTTCATCACATCCTTAAGGATTTCAGAGGTAGGATTATGGAGACAGATGGTGTCTTTTCAGTGCTCATTACAGCAGTCAGAGTTTGTGCTTTTAGCACCCGAATGACTTCTGCCACCCTGATACGATTGTCAGACAAGGTGATGTCTTTCCCATTTTTCTTGAGGGCCTTGTCAGTCCGTGTCGAGTAAACTGCAGCTTGCTGCTCCAGGCAACGCTCAACCATATTATAACTAGAGTTCCAGCGAGTTGGGATATTGTGAATTATGCTGTATGTGGGAATCTCCTGCTTTGTCTTCAGAATATGTTGGGCTGTGGTGTTGTGATGAAAAAAGGACACCGCCTTTCTGATTCTCCCAAGCAGATGGGACATCCGGCTCACTGTCATTGCTTTTTGTGATGCACGATTGATAACATGCGCAAAGCACCCAATTTGTGGCCCTAAAAATTCTTAACAATATTCCTGGCATTATCTGTTGTCACAGAAATAGTTAAGTAGGCCTCTCAAGTTTCCACTCTGGAATCTCCTCAAGTATTCCTGCCAGATATGCCCTTGTTTGGCATCATAAAGAGGCTGTGTCTGGAGTACCTTGCTTCTCATTTCCCAGGCTGGGGTAAAGCAACGAGCTGTCACTTAAGTAGCTCTCCGTAGCCCAAGAAGTCCAACCATCTGCAGTAAGAGTCACATGAGATGAATATGACATTTTATTTTTTACTTCTGCTTTTGTATCCTCATGCAGTGCGTGTACTACACGTTCACTGAAATATGTACGAGCAGGCCATCTGTAACATGGCTCAAGCACATTTAAGAGGTACCGAAAACCACTATTTTCAACCAGCGTAAGAGCGCATGTCTGCGGCAATAAACACACCTAGCATTCTTGCAATTTCTTTTGCCCGATTAGAAACTGCTGATAGCACCTTCTTGAATGTGAGAGAAAGTTGTGTTTTGTGTTTCCTTGTTGCTCCGGGGTCATTGATAGTGGGATGATGTCGGCTTAAATGCGTTCCAAGTGTTTGATCAACAATTCTCTGTTCATTCTTTGTGTTGCCCACTGGGAAGCCAAAATGCTGTCAGATTGGAGATTTAAATGAAGGAGGTCATTGCAATATTGATTCATCTCCACCATTCTCCACTGTATTCTGCATCAGGCTCATTAAGTTGGAAAAGTTACCACAAATGCCTAAATTAATTATGACATACAGTGTGGCAAAAAAGTATTTAGTCAGCCACTAATTGTACAAGTTCTCCCACTTAAAAAGATGAGAGGCCTGTGATTTTCATCATGGGCACACTTCAACTATAAGAGACAAAATGAAAAAATAAAATCCAGAAAATCACATTGTAGGATTTTTTATTAATTCATTGGTAAATTATGGTGGAAAATAAGTATTAGGTCAATAACATAAGTTAATCTCAATACTTTGTTATATACCCTTTGTTGGCAATGACAGAGGTCAAACGTTTTTTGTAAGTCTTCACAATGTTTTCACACACTGTTGCTGGTATTTTGGCCCATTCCTCCATGCAGATCTCCTCTAGAGCAGTGATGTTTTTGGGCTGTCGCTGGGCAACACAGACTTTCAACTCCCTCCAAGGATTTTCTATGGGGTTGAGATCTGGTGACTGGCTAGGCCACTCCAGGACCTTGAAATGCTTCTTACGAAGCCACTCCTTCATTGCCCGGGCGGTGTTGAGTTGGTGGTGCTGCGCGGTGCCGAGCTTAGTTTTTACCAAAAAGTTCTATTTTGGTTTCATCTGACGATATGACATTCTCCCAATCCTCTTCTGGATCATCCAAATGCTCTCTAGCAAATCTCAGACGGGCCTGGACATGTACTGGCTTAAGCAGGGGGACACGTCTGGCAGTGCAGGATTTGAGTCCCTGGCGGCGTAGTGTGTTACTGATGGTAGCCTTTGTTACTTTGGTCCCAGCTCTCTGCAGGTCATTCACTAGGTCCCCCTGTGTGGTTCTGGGATTTTTGCTCACCGTTCTTGTGATAATCTTGACCCCACGGGGTGAAATCTTGCGTGGAGCCCCGGATCGAGGGAGATTATCAGTGGTCTTGTATGCCATTTTCTTATAATTGCTCCCACAGTTGATTTCTTCACACCAAGCTGCTTACCTATGCAGTTTCAGTCTTCCCAGCCTGATGCAGGTCTACAATTTTGTTTCTGGTGTCTTTTGACAGCTCTTTGGTCTTGGCTATTAGAGGTTGTGGACAGGCGTCTTTTATTCTGATGACAAGTTCAAACAGGTGCCATTAATACAGGTAACGAGTGGGGAACAGAGGAGCCTCTTAAAGAAGAAGTTGCAGGTCTGTGAGAGCCAGAAATCTTGCTTGTTTGTAGGTAACCAAATACTTATTATACCGAGGAATTTACCAATAAATTCATTAAAAATCCTACAACCGTGAATAGCACCCTGTACTATACTGTACAGTTATGAATAAGTGTACTCATAACTGTATTGCAGCCCAAGTAGTGACCAAATTCATGAACTGAAACCATAATTCCCGGGCTGCATTGCAAGCAGAAACCTACTGCGAATAACTTCCAACAACAGCTAGTGGTGTTGTTTACCTTAAAGAACCTGTCAACGTTGTATTCGTCAAATAATGTTTTTTTTGTCAATATATAAATCTCATTCTCAACTGATCTGATACCTTCAATGTTTACAGGTCAGTTGGCTTCACGTCAACTGGGTTCACAATTGTATATGAAACAAGTCCAGATTTTTTCCCACAAGTTTTGAAACAATCATTAACAACCACCTACTATTTGCTAGCTACCAATGACATCAACACAGCATAATAGAGACAGTGTGTGGTGGCTTCAGATAATAGTTTCGATAGCACCAGTATGAAGTCACCAAATTCCGGCCGGTTAAAATAATTGAATTTTGCAGTTAAAAGAATTGATGCTACCACAATCAATTTCTGAATTTAGTTTTTGGTTTGTTGTTTTAGTTTGCACTGCAGCTCTTGTTGCTCAAAACGACGAAACTCCAAGGGCCTTCATGAACAACTCGGTGTGTTATTTTACACAATTATGAATCTAAGATGAACTATGCCTTTAAGGGGTTGTATTTGCTAATAAGCTAGGGAAAGAGAAAGTGTGTGTTTTTCTGTCTGTGTGTAGCGTAGGCCTGTATAGCAGGGATGTTTCTGCTATAGAAACCTTTGGACAGACCACTTAAATGTTTCTTCAGCATGCCCAAGAGGAAGATTCAGACAGTATACTGAAATCCATCCATTAATATGGTAAGAAAATATGCATGCATTGTTGAAGGAATATGGTACTAAGAAGCAAAGCTGTCTGTCCCATAGCCAATTCGTCTCTTAAACTCATTACACTCATATACGTTCTGAATATGAATGTAGCTAGTTATAAAGCCTTTAATAGATAGGGTCTTTATAAGGAATTCATTCAATAAGGTCACATTACAATAAGTCATTTATTACTAGTATTCTGATTAGTAACCTATTCTTTTAACCAAACTGTAAAAAACAAAAACAGGGAGGAGCCTCTAAAATTATTATGAGGAGGCCAACATTGGCGATCGCTGTTCACCTAGCCAAGCCCCTGACCACGTCCACCACCTAAGACCCTTTTTGATCCAGAAAAAAACCTGCACGGTGGTCAATGGCTTTTCTGAGCCAGATGTGTGTGTGACTACTTCCTGTATGTGTGTATGCTACTATTTAATATATTTACTGTTCTTCGTCTGTGTGAGAAAATGATAAGTGTAACCCCTGCATGCATGTTTTCCACCTACCCTGGGTGGTTCAGCTTGCAGGGAGGTGAGGTAGCTCTCCAGGGCCAGACGACGGCGGTCATTAAGCAGGGCTTCCACCCGGGCCATGTGAGTCTCCACCAGCTGCTGCCGCTCACTGGCTGCCTCCTGTTCCAACATCTCCACCTTCTCCTGGAAACGCTGTGACACACACACTTATTATTCTACTGGAGACACACTTTATACAGACAAACTTAATATGCATAATATAAAAAAATATAAGAATAATATAAAAAAATATATATTTAATACCAACTTTTTTGAGTTGGGGTACAATGTCAATATTAAAATGTACACAACTGTTCAAAAGTACATACATACATACATACATACATACATACATACACATTATATATACACACGTTATATATATACACATCTATATCTATGTATGTATATACGTATGTATATACGTATGTATATACGTATGTATATACGTATGTATGTGTGTGTGTGTAGATAGGTAGATAGATAGATAGATACATAGATAGATAGATAGATACATAGATAGATAGATACATAGAAAGATAGATACATAGAAAGATAGATACATAGAAAGATAGATACATACATACATACATACATACATACATACATACATACATACATACATACATATACATACATACATACACACACACACACACACATACAGTGGGGAGAACAAGTATTTGATACACTGCTGATTTTGTAGGTTTTCCTACTTGCAAAACATGTAGAGCTCTGTAATTTTTATCATAGGTGAGAAACAAAATCTAAAACAAACATCTAGAAAATCTATGATTTTTAAATAATTCATTTGCATTGGAGATTGAAAAGGAAAGCATTTAGTGAGGGACAGAAGCTTTCAATTCGCAGTGGTCTCTTAATTCCAACCCTCCTGTTCCTCACTCAAAACCTTCCTTTTCAACTTTTTTGCAAAGGAAAGAAAAAGGTGTAGTGGGTAAATTTTTTCCAGAACTTCTCTAAGGGTAAACACATTTAATTCAAACTCATTTCATGCATGTTTTCATTTGAAACAAGTACTGAAGTTTCTGAATGACCCAAAATGTTTTAATGGTAGCTTATATTACATTTTGTAAAACTGGTTAATGGTCTCTCATAAACCAGATGCTTTGAATCCTAAATGCTGATTGGCTGAAACCATGGTATGAGACCATATATTTCTCATGGTATGAGAAAGTTTGACATTCCATAAATTTTTACAGTCATAATTGCATTGGCAATGGTGTCTGTGTGGCATTGTGTCTGCCTCTGACCTGGATGACAGCCTTCTTATCAGCACGTGGTAGATTCTTGGCCTCTCTCTCCGCCTCCTCCCACTCTCTCATCACCTACGCACACAAACGAGGAAAGTCACTGGTTACTTCTGTCTCCAGCTAACTTCTGTCTCCCTCTCCCTCTGGCTGTGTTCATACTGACTTTTTCTCCTCCATTAGAGTGCTTTATCATGCTCTCTCCCTTGCATATCCCTCCCACAACCCCTCTCCTCCACGTACCTCAGACATTCTATCCCGGTGTTTGGCCTCCAAGCTTTCCTTGGCTTTGTTGAAGTGAGCATGCTCGTTGTCATCTCCGGGTGCATCCAGGTAGCGGTCCATAGCGTCGGGGGGGCTGGTGGCAGCAGTGGCCACTGCGGGAGAGTGGGGGGGGATTGTTTAGGTGTAAATGAGGGATGCGGAAATAAAGACATTTAGAAATGACTCCTAAAATTTTTATTATTTTCCTTGAATATTTTTTGCCTCCCCACACACCCCTTTTCTATGCCTTTTTGGAAATGGCTTTCAGATTTTAAATCCAGGACAACTTTCATCCATTCCACTACCAAAACCTAAGCAGGCCCTTAACAGCAACACCCACACAAGATAAAATACTAATAATTAAAATAAAGACTACTTTTAGCAATAACGGGTTGGTTAGTGTGAGAGTTTGCTTGAACAAGACAAAGTGGATAATGCAAAGGAGGGTGAAAGAAGGCTTATGTTTATAAAATGTCCAGGGCGGGAAAACCCAGATTTTAGATTTGTGTCTTATTCTGAGGAACTAAGCCAGTGACTATTTATTGAAACATCTACTGAAAATCCTCTACACATTTTTTTTTATAACCAGTGTTTTTAAATTCTTGTGAAAAACATTCTGGCTACTGTATGTGAATCATTACCAAATTACTTCATTAAATATTGAGTAAACACTGTGTGAATTAAACAGGGGCATACTTTGATTATTTAAGACAATCAATAAAGGCAGTATTGATTTCTTACTTGTCCTTCAACCCTGAGTGTGTCTGTGTGTATGTAATGTGAAGCTTGTTTTTAGTTTTTATCTCCTTTACTACATGACTGCATTACATTAGACAGTACCATGTCGGTTCAAAGTGGTCATGATGCAGTAGGTATGGTCAAACCAAGCTAAGGAAGTCATAACTTTAGTTCCAACTTCAATGTGGAACAGTGGCTTTGAAAATCCTGCGACCACTTGATCATCATACAGTAAAAGCTTGGAGACTGCATGAGGCTAGGGGTCACATTATGAGGAGAGGTGGACTACAGAGAGTACAGTATGATAAGGTTTGGGATAGTAGGTCATTGGTCAGTGGCAAGGTGACACAAACATTTTGAAAGGCTAGTTGTTCATTAGAAAACACATTTGTGATTATGTTAGCATTGCTGGAATGTTAGCCCGGCCTCCTTTAAACTAGTTCAGCATTAGCAAAAAATATTTATATAAAATATTTCAATTTAAAATAAAATATTTCTCATATCATAGAGCATTCCATTGAACAAATAATTCAAAGAAAGATAACAATAATAACCGACCGAAATAAAGAATAGATCCTAAACAAAATAAGATTCAAAATCATGTTAACTATGTGTATCCACTACATACCATACATATAATACATTAAACCCAGTCTGTTGGCATGCTTAAAGAGTTGCAAGAATGACCGGGGAAAAAGAACGACGGTGACAATGGCCAAATTGGGATGGCTAGACGACTAGGTCAGAGCATCTCCAAAACTGCAGCCCATGTGGAGTGTTCCCAGTTTTCAGTGGACAATACCTATCAAATGTGGTCCAAGGAAGGAAAAGCGGTGAACTGGCAACCGGGTCATGGGTGGTCAAGGCTCATTGATGCATGTGGGAAGCGAAGGCTGGCCCTTGTGGGCCGAGCTACAGTAGCTCAAATTGCTGAAAAAGTTGATGCTGGTACTGATAAAAAGTTGTCAGGACACACAGTGCATTGCAATTTGTAGCTGCAGACTAGTAAGTGTGCTCATGCTGAACCCTGTCCACTGGCGAAAGTGGCAGCAATGGGCACATGAACATCAGAACTGGACCACAGAGCAATGGAAGAAATTGGCCTGATCTTTTACATCATCTAGAGGCCAGGTGCGTGTGTGTTGCTTACCTAGAGAACACGTCACCAGGATGCACTATGGGAAGGTGGCAAGCCAGCGGAAGCAGCATGATGTTTTGGGCAATTTTCTGCTGGGAAACCTTGGGTCCTGCCATTCATGTGGATGTTAGTTTGACACATACCACCTACCTTAGCGTTGTTGCAGACCATGTCCACCCTTTCACGGAAACAGTATTCCCTGATGTCATTGGCCTCTTTCAGCAAAATAATGTGCCCTGCCACAAAGCATTAATGGTTCAGGAATGGTTTGAGGAAAAAACAACAAGGTGTTGACATGGCCTCCAAATTCCCCAAATCTCAATCCAATCGACGATCTGTGGGATGTGCTGGACCAACAAATCCAATCTATTGAAGCCCCCTAGAGGGAACTCTGCCCCTAGTGATTTAGGACAGAGCTACACATTACCACGAGGTACTCCCTGACAGACCCAAACATACCCAAAGGTAATTAGGTCAAATCCGTATCCCATAAAAAAACATGTCTACGGCGTCACAATGCCCATTAACTGAGAAGTGGACAGCCCTGCATGAATGTCCATAGTATTTGATAAAAGGACAGGTGTCGATCAAGTCAGCCTCACAAATATCCCCTACCCTCACGCCTCTAAAAAGAGCAGCAGAAGCAGCCATGCCATGACTGGAATGTGCTCTGACTCCAAAAGGCAGAAGATGCCCCATCACTTCATGAGCCAACTCAAACCTATCTCATCTATGGTCCTGTACAGATGGCTCCAAGGTGGAGTTGCCTGTCTCTCCTCTGTTTCTTCCATTTGGGCAGGACAGAGACCAGGGGTATCTCAGATCAGGAGGTCTGTAAACTATGACCTAGAACTATTGTTGCCATGACAATGTAGAGTTTTATATTGTTTTACGATTAGTATGATGACTCGTTTTTGCATGTATCTTATAGCTTTGGAGATAATATTTTCAGGAACTGACAAGAAGGGATATAAGAAGGGAAAGCAATAATGTAATGCAGAGCAGTCTGTCATGACATTACTCTCTTCATCATTTGTGATGTTTTGATGATTGTTCCCGTGGATCCATGTAATAAAACTTGAAATAACCAACTGTTATACGAACAACTGAAAAGTTTATATTTTAACAAGTCACATTTTCTATCTTCCACACCTCTCTCTCCCTTTCAAAATGAGTAGAGAAAGGCCAGAACTCTTTTTTGACCTGAACAAGCACATCACAATCTATGCCAAGAAAACTGGATTGGGATGTAACAAGGTCCTGCTCAAATCTCCAGAGATGGTCCTTGCATGTCGACAAAGTGCCCAGATCACTCATTGGCTTAGATGATGACAGCATGAGTAGGAGAACAGTCTTTAATTACAAAATTACCTTTTCAACAAGATCTCATCAATAGGCAAAAAATGCTGCACACAGGGCATTGAGCACTAAAGGCAAACCCCATTAGGGAACTTTGGCACGAACCACAGGTCCCAGCCGATGAGTTCACAAAAACAAAAGCTTAACTAGCAAGTGCGGTGCATAAATGGGCACTCTGCCAAAGTTCTCATGACAAGCAAAATTGCTGACACATACCCCTTAATGGTAAGAGCAAAGCACCGCTCATCAAACATGTGTGGCAAAGGAACTGAAGAAATAACATCCACCACACAGCAGAACAGGTCCATAGAACATCTCTCACATCATTGTGAGAGAAAACGTTATATTTCCCCATATACACTTCAGACGTAGCCGGAGTACCCTGAATTGCGCAGCTGCAAAAATTATCGGTGTGCCAGCATGGACCAAGTCCACAGAAGGCAGTTATAAGATGGGCCAAGTTCAAGTGAACCTCCTGTTTGCAACAGTATTCCAGTAAACGATCAGCAGGTGACTGATCACCGTAACTATGACACCTCTGTGCTTGCGGTGATCAAGTCAAAGACAGCCTCTCCGATCTCACCCTCAACAAAAACAGGTAGTGTGCACCATTGGAAGAAAATAAATGTGTGTTAATGGGAGCCTCAGGCTACAGAGTGTGAATAAAGATGTCTACTCCTGACAGCGGAGAGGAAAAATTGAGGAGCTACTAAACATTAACTCTGAACATGAACAGGTTCTCTTGAACTGGCTCCACCACGTATAAACAATGCCCTGGAATCCACTTGATGTCCTGAGAACCCCCTCTAGACACGAGTTATGAGCCAACCCTGTATTGCATCGGAATGTGCCAAGGCGTCTATAATACTATCGCCACAATTCCTCTGCCAATCGATACAGGGTTCTAGTAACGCTGCCCTATAGTCCATATTGAGTGTGCACAGACCAGGAAAGTTAGCTGTAGAACTTGGTTACCAATGACTAACAACCCACCACTGTTTCCAGTGTGCTTTGTGCAGTGCGGAGAGACCGGAGAGAGATGGCTGTATACCTTGGTTACCAGCAACTCTAACAACCCAGCATTGTTTCCCATGGGCCAAATGCCAGACAGAGCAGGTGCTGCAGACACATCAGTAACCCTGATGCCAAAACCTCTGATACCGAGAACAGCATACAATGGACTGCGCGTAAGATGGACAGACCATGGAGTCAGCCAGAACCCTTGGTTATCAGTGACTAACAACCCAGTGCTGTTTCCTCCAGGTCAAACACTGGACAGCAGAGGATCAGGTGCAGCAGTTACGTTAGAAATCCCGACACTCAAACCTCTGATACCAGGAGTGGAGCTGAGGGGACCATGTGATCACGATTCTCAGACCCAGACATCACGTGACGAACAACCTTCCCGCTAGAACCAAAAAGGCAGCGCTTCTGTTTCATGGGCTTTTGACTCAGAGTCGTAACGCACATCATCCCCATCCTGCCATGGTTGAAAAACCAGAGAGCGGGGGGACGGTTCCAGACAATCATGCTGCTCATTTGGCAATCGCAGGAGAACTCTCCAATTTTCATTTCTCAGGATTTACATCAGTTTTGGAATGCACAGCATCCCAGCCCACCTCAGTTGAGAAAGCAGGCAGGTGGCACGGGTTGTGATGGTACTGAAAACACAAAATGTGAAAAAAAACACATTTAAACATACACCACAGCCACATACCCTAAGAGGGCTGATTGTTAGACAGATTCAAATGGAAAACGGCACTAGTAAGGCATAAGGAACATTCTTTCTCTAGCATCGATAAAAACAGACGCCTCCTTCCCAACCCTGGGGTGGGGGATGCAGTACTTACCACTCTCATTCTTCCTCTGGTCAGTCTTGTTACCTCTTGGATAAGAATATTGACAACATGGCCATTTTTGGCCGTATCAACGGCTTGGATGCCCAGAACAATGGATTGTCCAGAAAACTGGAGAAACAACCTGTCCATTTGAGTAGGAGCAACAGTATCTTAGCCGAAGACTAAGCACCGTCTTCAGCCACTAGGTACAGAGCTGGAGGGGGCTCTAACCAAGAGGTTCACTTGGACACGGCCCACACTCTTCCCTCAACTGTAGTTAAGCACAGTGCATTGCCACATGCAGCATGATTGCAGAGAAATCAGGGCTCGGATGGGCCCATGGAGAAAGGGAGGGAGGGGGAGGCCAAAGACCCCACCTCCTCAATACCACAGACACACCTTAAGGCTGACCCTCAGTGCTGCCAAAGGAGGCAAAAAGGGTCAACTGGGGAACAGATGAGAGAATAGATCCCCAAGTTATCTCCTGTCATGTCCTTAAGTGAAAAACACTGTCAGCAGACTTCTCCCACACAGAAACCACACAGAAACCTTACAGAGCATGTCCTCGGCTGGCGATGCCCAACAGAGGAAAAGTCACACACTTTTGGAAATTGGCTCTGATCAAGCGCTGTCCACAGGTTAGGGCATGGTATTGCACAATGGAGTGATAGCTTTCATTCTTTAAGATCCTTTTTACCCTGTACAAATCTCCCACTTCACCACCACCACATTGCCTCCCCTCTACATCTCATGAATTTTCAAAATTTAGAATTGAGAAATCTCTATTCTAATCCAGTTTCTGTGTTCTTTTAATTTGAATTGTTTCTTTTTACTGTCCAGTCTGAAATATGTATTTTTCTTTGCAACTCTGCCTAGAAGGCCAGCGTCCCGGAGTCGCCTCTTCACTGGTGATGTTGAGACGGTTTTGCAGGTACTTTTTAATGATGCTGCCAGTTGAGGATCTGTGAGGTGTCTTTTTCTCGAACTGGACACTAATGTATATGTCCTCTTGCTCAGCTGTTTACTGGAGCCTCCCACTCCTCTTTGTATTGTGGCCAGAGTCGGTTTGTGCTGTTCAATGAAGCGATTAGCTGAAGTTGTTTAATGGACATTTTTGCTTGTTTTATGCTAGTCGGACAGCAATAATCATACATATTGCCACTTTAATACTTGGTTTGAATACATCTCTACTAACTTTGCACACCTAGACTGTGTAGTATTTGCCCCATCTTCCTTGCAGTTGTTCAAGCTTAGTCAATTTGCATGGTTAAAGCTTATTGACTTCACTCTTCAACTACTTCCACAGATACTTGATGGGATACAGGTTGGGGCTCTGATTAGGGCACTCAAGGACATTCACCTAGTTGTCATCGACATGTTGAAACATGCGCCATCTTCCCATTTTCATCTTCCTGGCAGAGGCCTGTATGTTCTCCTCAAGAATCTGTTGGGATTTTGCACTATCCATTTCCCTTCTATCCTGACAAGTGCTGTCATCCCTGTTGAACAGAAACACACCCACAATAGGGTGCTGCCACCGCCATGCTCTACTGTGGGTATGGTTATCTTTTGGGTGGGAAAAATTATTGGGGTTTAGCTAGACATTCTTTTGCACATTACCCACTCATTGACAAAGCCCAAAAGCTACTTCAAAGTTGCCATTGGCCTCTTGGAAGCCTCTCTGATCAATCTCATTCTTGTCCAGTCATCCAGTTTGGAAGGACAGCTTGATCTATGGAAGGTCTGGGTGGTGCCACACAACTTCAATTTCTTAATTATAATAGTAACTTTGCAAACTCCACACTTGATAAACCAGATACTACCTTGATTTGGGATGATATCAAGCATATCAGAATGGCAAAGACTGAAAACCTAACCATATTGCCTAAACATTTTACCAGTTATTCTCTCTACACATCACACTGGGTCCTTTGACATTCTATGAAGGAAGACTGACTCTGAGGTTCTGAAATTATTTTTCTTTCTAAGCTACTGGAAAAAATAAGCAAATTTCAACTGCAACATGTATTCATTCCAACCTTCGGGAAATACATTTCATTTTTTAGAAGACTGCATGGGCTAAATGCGTGGCTGACGTCGGAATGCCTCAACCACAGGATTACGTTCATTGACAATTTCAATATCTTCTGGAACTGTAAAGACTACTTTGGACCAGATTGGGATGTCGGCTGCTTGGTTCCAACATACGTCACACTCTAGGAATGCCATTCACAAATAAGATAAGCATGAAGGAAAGTACTCATAGACCATCATCCCTCACCCAACCATCTTACTAAAATCACCCAATGCTTCCAGAAGTGGTCCTTGTCCCAACTCGGGATCAATGATACACCCCCTCAACCACATTCAACCTCTCCCGCTCCACTGGCCTTGTTACAGACACACAACGTGACACACACAAATGTAAATGGCAATTAAAAGTGAATTTCCCACACTTGTGGGTTTTTAAATTGCAATTAGTGTCTATATATAATAAGTCAATGGGTTTTGTTAGCCCTTACATGGGTGTACTGAGCAGGCTAGATTCTGAGCCATGGCGAGCCGAAAAACACTGTCAAAAGACCTTCGTGACAAGGAAATTGAATTTTATTAAGATGGAAAAGGATATAAAAAAACATCCAAAGCCAGCTCAAATGCCAGTCAGAACTGTTCAATCACTGATTAAGAAGTGGAAAATTCAGGGATCTCTTGATACCAAGACAAGGTCAGATAGACCAAGAAACATTTCAGCCAAAGCTGCCAGAAGAATTGTTCGGGATACAAAGAAAAACCCACAGGTAACCTCAGGAAAAATACAGGCTGTTAAATATGGTGTGGTTGTGTGAAGGAGCACAATACTTGAACATGGTCGAGTTGCCAGAAATAAGCCTTTATTGCGCCAATGCCACAAAAAAGTCTGGCTGCAATATGCCCAACATGTTGACACGCCTCACAGCTTCTGGCATACGGTAATTTGGAGTAACGGGACCAAAATAGAGCTTAATGGTCACAACCATAAGCGCTATGTTTGGAGAGGGGTAAACAAGGCCTATAGTGAACAGAAAACCATCCCACTGAAGCGTGGAACTGGCTCACTGATGTTTTGGGGGGGGGTAAGCTCTAAAGGCATGGGGAATCTGGTGAAAATGTATGGCAAGATGAATGCAGCATATCAGAAAATACTGGCAGAAAAATTGCATTCTTTTGCATGAAAGATGCGCATGGTATGCACTTGGACTTTCCGGCACAACAATAACCCTAAAGGCCATGTTGACCCTGTTTGAAAAAGGTGTGTGTGTGTGCTAAGGTGCAAACCAAAACGTACACATCTTTGGGTCCCCGGGACCAGGGTTTGGAAACACTGCGTTAGAGCAGCCCAACTCCCCAAAGATTCTGGTAATGCATTTACAGTAATGGCTTATATCACCTCGTTCACAAGACTTTAGCTGAACACAAAAAAAGAAATATGACATGGCTGACACAAGTTCAACAGGAAACACAATGAAATTAAGAAATTCAATCACTCCCACATGATGAGACTTGTATTAACAAATGCTTTTTTGCTAATTATCCCCTTTTCATGCTTCTAATAAGACAAACAGTGTGGGCATTGTGACATCAGTTCAGTAAAATTCCATAACAGCAGTTATTTCTTCTGAGTGGCAGCTCTGGAGGAGCTGCATAGCTTCAAACATGCATGACATAGAGGGAATATTGCCTGCAATATGGATTTAGAATCCATATTTTCAAAAACTTCTGACCTCAAATTTAATGCAAAGTCTGATAAAACTTCCAGGTTTAGTGAGGACTAGCCAAAATGTTCTCAATTTGCCAGATTCTACTTGATTTTACTTCTACAGTAAAACCTACACATACAAACAGACCCACAAATATAATAGATTAAATAACACATTCCAATATAAGTGTTTGTGAGTGAATGTATTTTTCCATGAGTTACAAAATGCACAGCTAGTGGTGGTGGTGAGACATCAGTGGTCAGTGAGCATAATCGATAGGTTAACCAGATTCTAGCAGGTTAGTGAAATTTGCTTTGAGACTAGAGCCAGATGCTAGCCAGATGGCTCTAGTCCTGTGAGCTAATAGAAGTATGTGGCATTGGACAGCTTGTAATAAGAGTTTGTGGAAAACATGTCATAAGTTGTTGATAAATGGCAGACTGAAAACATGCCTGCTATGCCTAGTGACCTCAGAAACAACAACACACATCTGTGCAGTCTGGAATTACTTTACACTTGAAACAGCCAACTCTAAAACAAGTAGTTGAAAATGCTGCAAAGCAAGTGTTTCAAGGGGTAACTTGAAAGTCTCAAAGTTCAGAACTGACAATTGGTATCAACAATGAAAAACTAGCATCAGTGCATCCATACTTTTATATGTAGACAGACACGTTAGTATGAAATACTGTTACTGTGGTTAGCAGCTAGCAACAGCCACTAGTAACAGACCTGGACATGCAGACAGGTTAATAGGGAATTCACTGCCAGTGTAACTCATGCTGCTGCATACAAACAGGGAGTACAAGGAGAGGCAGTTAGTGAGGTTAGCCAAAAGTATGAAGAAGTATTAGCTTTATTGCAGATAGCTAGCCATACGGAGTGGTAGACAATAGCTAAAAGATGTGGCGGCACAGACAGACAGTTAGAAAACAGTGTTTCTGTCTGTGTGACTGACTTACTGGCGGTGCTGCAGACAGACAGGCAGTATTCCTCCGACTCAAAGTTATTGCGGTTGCCTCCGCAGCCGCCATAGATGAACTGGGCACAGCGGCCCTCTTTGCGGTCAAAGTACCAGCGAGCCAGCATGGCGCGGCATGGGCCGGTCTCAGCGCTCGCCCAACACACTTCTGATGAAGAGGACAATGAGTCCGTCAGCATATGTGCACACGCACATGTGAGTTTCAAATGGCACCCAGCCCATTCCCTACATAGTCCACTACATTAGTGCACTACAGACTAAATCTTCTGCACTAGGTAGGATTTTTTCAGTAAAAAATTATTACAGCATTTTGCAAATATTCACCGGTCATAAAGCGGTTCCAAACCAATGGCACAGAGAATGAAGTTCCAAATAATAATCCAAAAAATAAAAGCGATAACTCGGGTAAAATGTACATTCACAAAACAAGCCAAGGAGGAAGGTCCACCTCGCCGAAGACGATTGGCTGGAACGGGATTGCTGGAACAGAATTGGCCGGAAAGAAGCGTTACGCTCCCAAAATTATAAATTGACATTCCACTGGCACAGAACTGTCTGTGTTGCTAAACAACTCTTAGAAGATCTCATTAACTTGCACAATGTTTATAGTGGAAAAAACGTTGTGTTTTTTACTGAAAAAAGCTTACCTAGTGCAGCTTTAATGGGCCCTGGTGAAAACATTTCATATTTTTTGTAGCGCTGAACTAGCTCAACTGATTCTATTATGGTGCGTGGATAACTTGGGTGGGCAATCTAAGTGACATAATAAAATACTTTTAATATGAGGTTCCCAAGGAAAGGTTTCAGAATGTTTTTACCCATAGCCTTTTAAAGGCTAAGCTGTCTGAGAACACATTCATAGCAATTCCCAGGGAGCAATTAGGGTTGACTACCTTGCTCAGTTAAAGAATTACGTATTTCTTACCTTGCTATCAAGAACAAGATTGCCCAAAGTTATACAAATCAAAATGATTGTGGTTTCCATCCTCACCATCTAAACAGAAAACGACTCAAATCGGGTGTTCAGAACCAGATACCAGGTAGTAAAAATAAATGTTTCAGGCCCTCTTCAAATGGAATTGGATGGCCCTGCTATAGGCAATAGGGTACCATTTAGGAAACATCTGTAAAGGCATGTGGTTTACACACAGACTGCTGTAATATGCCTCTTAAGGGCTAGATTAATTACTAATGATTAATACAGAGAGAGACACAGACAGACAATTTGGCTGAAGCATGGAGTGGGTTGAAAACATTTTGTATTGGCGGCCATCTGTTCCACTCCACAACCAAAATGTTACTGTTGTTTGAATTGTGTTTCTAAACTAAACATTTATTGAATCCGTTTTTTAGTCAAGTGAGCTATTGGTGGTATTTTAGACCACTGACCTCTACTCACATACTCCAACAGACAGAAATACAGCAACACACTCTTCCCCTCACCTCTAACAACTTCTTCCACAGACTCGGTAGTAGTGGTGGTAGTGGTCGTCATTGCAACACTGGTGGTGCGCTCATTGTCATCGTGCTTGTCAATGACGTCATTGCCCTCCTCGTCCCCATCTCCGTCCTGGTCGTTCTCCAGCACCTCTTCTTCCAGTACCTCCTCATTCTCATCCTCCTCTTCCTGCACCAAATCTTTGTCTTCTTCCTCCACAACAGGAACTGTCTCTTCTGCCTCTTCTTCCTCCTGCTGCAGGGGCTTGAGTTCTTCTGGATCAATGACTTCTTTGGCCATACTGAGGAAGGGAGGGGGGGTGCAAAGGAGAGAAAGAGATAAAAGTGGAGTCAGTGTATTCATTGCTTGCTACCATGTAGTATGTGGTAGACCTGCAAGTAGGTCCTACAATGCTCCATGTGTGCGAGCACCTGTTCTCGGCATAGTCAGTCTCTGCTCCTCCCCACCACACGTCCGAGTCGTCATCCTCCTGCTCACCACTGTCGGCCTCCCTCTCCGATGGACAACACACAAACTCTACCCCCCGGAAACGGTCAATGCCACAGGGCAGCAGCATGCCATAGTCGTGCAGGCTCAAGGTTCGGTCTCCGCAGGACTAAAACAGAGGGAGGTGGTTGGTTAATTCCAGGACCTGTTGTATCAGAAGTCTGTTCTAAGATCTAAGTCCTTCCTCTCCATTGGATGCTACTGATCAAGGGCTAAAAATAAGCCCAAAATGATCCTAAATCATGTTTGTTTTATTGCATAATTTTAGTTTTTGTGATCTGAACCCAGAATAAATGAGAAGCCCAAGTTCCTGTGACCATAAAACCAGTGTTGTCCCTGCCCATCATTGTGGAAGAACAGAGTGGAATATAACATTGCAAAGCCTAGGAACATCTGAAACTGAGCATAGGAGCACATTTCCTTCCTTCAGAAGCTAGAGCAAAACTGCAGCAGAGTTGCTTTGTGGCTTTGGTACCAAACATTGGTGCACCTTCCTCATGTAATATCTGTTCAATGCTAGAAAAGTAGGTGATTTCAAAAAGGGTTAGTAGGTTAGTAGGTTTTGGTAACAAACATGTTAGCTAGCTACTCTCAGGTAAATGTCTTGAAATGATGTATTCTCACTAAGCAAAGTACTGAGTCACCAGGTTTGGAAAAGGAATGTAGGAGGGAGATCTGGTGTTTGTTTATTGTCATCATTGAATGGTATCAATAGATCACTGGGTTCAATCATCAATCATCAATATCGTTAAGCCATCGGTGTATCTGGTCTTTGTCCAGATGCTTTGTGTCCCTTCAGAGTTGAAAAAGTTACCTACAGGTCCTTGGTTTAATGTCAGGGAGGACAGCCTGCCCGGCTTGGTTAAAACTTAGGTATTGACAGAACAAAGGGAATGTGTATTATTGATATAGGACAGGTATATTGTTATACGCCTTTTTCCACTTTAAGTACTGAGAATTGTCCTGTATCAATTTAGTGATTATTCACATGTTTCTTTGTAACTTTGGTTCGCTTCTTGCAAGAATAAACTGTTAATTGTGCAATATAATTTTCCTATGTCTTACCTACCATTTTTGTAACAAGGATATAAAAAGGAGGAGAAATGACCCAACTCCCCTCGCACAATAATATAGCAGCATAAAACCTTGGGGCTGAGACAGTGTCCAATGACACTGGCCAATTTGAGGGTAACATCGGGCAGAGCACAACAGGTAGGAAGTCAATCCACCCACTTTGCCAAGCATTAATCAAAGGTACATCAACTAACTGCAACCACCCTGAAAGTGGGATGACTATTGCCCAGAGAGTTCACTCTGATTGCACGAAGGCCGCCATTAAAAAACAACACTAACTGGTCTGGAACCATTTCTGGAGGTGCACTTGGTCTGCAAGAATCTTTAGATAGGTCGCACATATCAAATTGATCACGATTGCCTGAACCCAAGGTTTCCCAGCCAAACATTGCCCAGAGCATCACACTCCCTTGCATTCTGGATCCATCACTTGCCCAGGTAAATGGCACACATGCACACAGTCATCCATGTGATGTCAAAGAAAACAAGACTCATTGGACTAGACGACCTTCTTTCACTGCTCCAAGGTCCGGTTCTGACACCTGCGTGCCCATTGTAGATGCTTTTGACAGTGGTCACTGGGGTCATAATGGGCACTATGACCAGTCTGCGTCTATACAGCCCCATATGCAGCAGAGTGCGATGCATTAAGTGTTTTGACACATTCCTCCATAACACTTGTGGCAGGGTAGAACTTTTGTTAGTTCGCACCAGATGGGATAATCTTTGTTGCCCTCTTTTAAATTAAAACTAATAAAAAATAACATTAATTGTTCTCTAAAGAAAAAAATCCAAATGAAACACTGCTACCCAGAATAAGCATTTAAATAGTGTTTATTGTATTTATGAGGATTATTAGAATATTTTATTTCCAATGTAATTTTCCAAATACATATGTTTCATATACTTTTAAAGATTAAATAAATTGAGATTTGAAGATCTATTTATTCTCTCTTACCTCTTTGGCCACAGTGTGCCAGTGCAGGTGGCTCTCACACATATCCATGCGCTCCTGGTGAAGGAACTTGCACTTATCTGGGACAAGCAAGGCATCGCTGACAAACTCCCCCACTATGACACACAGAAAACAAATTATCTACAGAAACAATATGAACCAAATAGCCAAAAAGAAAAGAGCTTCTGAAGAAGTGACTTAAACATAGCACAAAACATACACAAAATGTGCATTCATCATGTTTTTTTCTTTTTCCCCATTATTTAGTTAGCTATTTAAAGGGGCTACAAAAGTTGACTGTCCTTAAATCTTTTTTTTTTTAACTCATGTTAACCCTAAACCTTAACACCAACTTGTCCCTTGAGTTTCCCATTCTGAGTTACCTCTGGTGTGATGGAGCAACTTTCGATAAAAAGGTTACTGATAGTCAGAAGATTATCTATCTGCTTATCCTAAATTTAACCCTCACCCAAAAATGCCTTCTAAACATAATCATTAACTTCACAACGTTGCTTATCAAGAGATCTACATATTGGGACTATCGAAATTATAGCAATGCGATAATACGTTTCATTCTCACAGAATTTAATTTAGGTAAAATCAAGAACATGCAGAAATAATACCATGTAGCATGCTAAACATTTCTGAAGTAAATGCAGTTTTCATGTATTCTGCTGCAAAATGTTATACAAATCTCACATATATTGGACAATGCAGGCAAAAAATATAATTTTCCAGACCTACAGTAGAAAGTGGGTTTGGAACACGCATCATCTATGAAGGTAGCCCAAGGTAGCCAATGGCAGTTAAAAAATTATATTGATCAAAATTGTACTTTTTGTGAAGGGTACCTGGAGATGGTCTTCCATCTATTCCGTCAATGTGAATGTGGCCGTAAAATGCATGTAGTTTTATATTGGTCAATGTTCATGCTGACTATGAGGTTTTGATGGAGAACATATTAATTGGCTTTACAAAATATTTTTGAAAGAAAAATACTTTTATTCATTTTATTATACCTTATTCAAAAAATCATATTCACAGAAGATTTCAATTAGCAAATTTGTTATCCTAAAAAATGACATTGAGTTATATGATAAAACAATTTCAGTGCACCATAGAACTGTAAAAACTCAAACAATGTGTATCGCCCTTAAACTGTAGGGTTCCAGCAGCATTGCTGCTGCAGTTTTTGTGCCGTTTTTTATTATGAATCTCCATTTTGAATGCTTATGACTATTGGTGTGTTTGGGGAAAATTCCCCAATTAAAATAAATGACCTGATGGGAGGGATCCACTGCATGGGGATTTTTTTTCTCTTTTGGGGCCCATAAAATCCGCCATCATGGATTTCCCAACATGTTGAAATTTGTGAAAAATCATTAAAGATCTTCTCATGAACCTTTGGTCTGATTGACTTCACATGACATGAAAGAGTCTGGACACGCTTTGGTAAATGTTATGCTGCTTTCAACATCATCCAGCATGACCGGTTGGGCGGTGGGTCAGTGATGGTCAGGCGAGGCATATTCTTGAAGGGACCTCCACATGCTAGCCAACAGTACCCTGACTGCTGTTGGAAACCAGGAAGAAATCTTTAGACCCATCATTAGATCGTATGCTGGTGCAGTGGGCCCTGTGTTCTTCCTGGTGCAGGTAAATGTCCAGCCTCATGTGGCCAGAGCGTGTTGGCAGTTCCTGGATGAAGAAGGCATTGATGCTATTGACTGACCCTCACATTCCTCAGATCTGAATCCAATTGAGAAGCTCCGGGACATTATGTATCGGTGCATCCGCTGCTGCCAAGTAGCTCTACAGACTGTCCAGGAGCTCACTGATCGGAGTGCATAAAGGCACATGGGGCCATAAACACGACTTAGTCAAATTATCAATCGAAGCCTGTTATGTTTTTTCTGCCGATTTGTACAAAACACATTCATGTTTTCTGTTATTCACTAATTCCATATTTTTCTGAGGAGAGATCGCTTCTGTCATTTTCAAAGAGTTTTCTGTGTAGGCACTAAACAGTTGTAACCCACCTGTTGGATAAAAACATGCTAGGACTTTTATATGGAGAGTGATTCAAATTAAACTGGACAGCAAGGACCAAAGGAACACACAAGGTAAATACAGGAAATTATCTGTGTATTAATATTTAGGAAAAGGCCGGCAATGAGAATCTTACATTCATCAATAGTTGGGGGCACACTTAAAATAAAATATGTTTATTTTATTTGGTTCAGTCTCTGTCACACTGAAATACTGTCCTAATCTGTTATTCCATGGTGGCTCGCTATATCCCCTCCAGGGGAGTTTCAATGGGATCAATACAGATTCCTTGTTCAATACGCAGGCAGCATCAAAATAAATCTTCAAGAGAGAAAGTGGTCTTCTCAAAAATCAGCCAAATGTTGTGTGTACTTTCAGTAATGAAAAACTGGACGTAGGTTTATAACTTTCATTAATGAACGTTTAATAGCTAACAGGATATCTGCAAGATTGCCAATCAACTGCACTGGAGTGGGCAGACTTATCCATAACTCATGATACAAGAATTTATCTTGCTTGATTGAGTTGCTGGAACAATATTAACTTATAATTGAGTAAGTTGCTTCTCGGTTTAATTTTCACTGGAATTACTTGTTGTTTCCCTCACTTGTGCTAGCAAGCCTTTGTTCTCCACTACCCATGCTCCCCTTGGTTGTCACATGTAGCAGTGGCTTTTTTTTCGCAGCACTTTCAGCTTTTTGCAGTCCCTTTTGCTTGCTCTGTCTATTTTCGCCACCAATCGCTTGTGACACCTTGTTATGTTTGTACTTTTAGTAATGACAAATCAAACGTAGGTTTATTACTTTTATTAATGAACTTTATTAGCAAAGAGGTTACACAATACTCCTACAGAGCTCTGCGCCTACGGGATATTAGACATGTCAACACTCCGTGAACATGTGTCATAAAATATGTGGTAGTACATTAACAGCTGTGGTGGCAGTTCTGATGCTCAAATCTGTAATTACGTTTCGCTAGCTTGTACATTTAGGTACATGCTTGCAAGCATATCTTTGCAAGTTTGTACTTGCAAGCAATATTTGACTTGTATAATGTAGTCTGAACACATTATACAAACTCGCAATTCTGCAACCAATCATTTGTAGAAATTCAATTCTATCTAAAACAGATTATATTTTCTGATTTATCATCAAAGCCTTTACCGCGACAAAGTTTTTGCTGTGAGTCTAAAATGCACATACGGATCAGTCCTTGAGCACTCTTGGAATTTTGAGATGTTTACAAAGCAGACAAGTTCTATATTTCGAAGGTTTGTTAGTGAAAAATCCTTCCGCATGCTTGTGAAAAGTGGGTCTTCTACACTTGACCAATCGGTTACATTTGCATTTCTACAATCAATACCATTGGTCAGATAAAACCATCAATCTCAAAGAAAGACCCTATTTCCAGAAGATGATAAGTTCTCCGCAATTGTGGAAAGATTCATGATGTACTCTGCTCTTCTATGAACTATTATTTGCTGACTGAGCTACATAAATAAATTATCAAAAATAGCTTTTAAAATGTTTTCATGTGAATAAGGTAATAGAGTCGTTACAATGCATGACATTTTAAATTAAAATCAAGATGATGAATTTGGATAAACAGTGCACCATTCAAAAGAGAGTTAAAGGAACACAACACACTTTTTGTATTTAAGTAGAGAACTAATTCATGGATGGTGAGCTATTAAAGAGTCGTTTAGAAAGATAAATTCCTGTAAATTAAACAAAATAGAAAATGGCAAATCTAAGGGGCATACTCTTGACAAGGAAGGTCAGTGAGCAAAATGCTAGTGGTTTTAGAAGTCCATGTCATCTGGATTGGAAGCTATTAAAAATAGTTCATGTGAATTAGGTAATTGAGTAGTAATAATGCATGTAATTTTATAATGAAATACAGATAATAAATATGGAAAAAAGGAGAGTTGTACCTTTCAGAAGAGAATTAATGGAACACACTGAGAGGAAATAGGCATAAGAAACTTAACACAACACACATGTGCTGACTAACTCTGAACAACGGACCATAGATAGAACAGTTTGCCTGTTACTGATGGGCCCCACACATCCTGGCCATACCTCCTGCTAAGAGTTGCCCATGTGACTGTCATAGGCTCGATGGATAGGCCCACTGACCATAGGTTGGAACATACCAGCGGGTGTGTGACTGGCTCAGGGACGCAAGGACCCGCCTCTGCGTGATCGGGGAGGCGGGGGCATGACACTTACAGAAAACGTTTTACCTCTGTCATTGCCAACAAAGGGTATATAACAAAGTATTGAGATGAACTTTTGTTATTGACCAAATACTTATTTTCCACCATAATTTACCAATAAATTCATTAAAAATCCTACAATGTGATTCTCTGGATTGCTTTTCCTCATTGTCTCTCATAGTTGAAGTATACCTATGATGAAAATGACAGGCCTCTCATCTTTTTAAGTGGGGGAACTTGCACAATTGGTGGCTGACTAAATGCTTTTTTGCCCCACTGTATTTAACAGCTTGTACCCCACATTACAGACGAGAGAGACAAGGAGAGTAGATTTTGAGCCTTTAACATCATGTGCTAATAGACTATCAATATGCTGCAATAAACAATTTAATTACTTTCTCCCTTGACAACCGGGTACGCAAGTTATTATTACTACCACTATACGACATGGTTGATTTCTAACAGAAGGTTAACATTGTTGCCTCATGCTGAATAAAGATGACTCTCCCCTGAATTCTGGTTGCATTAATTTTGTTCATGGATCAGAAATGGACAGAATACCACAACACCGCACTTGATTTTAGATCTCTAATTCATATTGATAGTAAGCTATCAATGTGAATACCAGGAAATGAATGCTGAAATTCTGAACACTTGTCTCATTCTCATCTTTTGATCTTAAACCCACATGTCTTCAGTGACCAACAAAAACAAAGGAATTTGCCTTGCCGTTGTCCTCAATTGTCCACAATTGTCCTGCCGTCAGCATCACTGCATGTGGTTGTCAAAAGCTCTCCAATTCACTCAGTTCTGTTTATTTCTGTGCTGTTCTTTGAATGATGGCGTAAACATTTACTTGCATTTGTTTTAGATATGTCTAGTGAGCAAGAGCTTTGTTTACTTAATGAGCCTGCATTTCTTGTAAAAACGTGTGAAATAAATTTTCTCAGTCAAAATAAACGTTTTATATTTGTCATGATATCTGCAAAAGATGTGACTGGCACATGCTTCCCTGCATCATCAAGTGTATCATCAAGTGGTTAATAGCTGAAATATACAATGTAGCCTTAAGTGCAGTACCTTCATTCATTTATTTATTTTTTGTCAGCTCTGGCATCCTATCTTCCAACCTTTAAGGTACTGGTCAAGTGGATTAAACACTAGGCTACCTGCAGCTCGCTTAGCTACATGTGTACTTTAATCATGTAAATAAAATGAGGACTGTGGGTTGAGTCAATCTGCGTGTTATGCATCACATCACACATGTACATAAACCCACCTAGGCATCGGTAAGGCACCACAATGTGCAGGTGGCTGCGGCACTGCTTGCGGCCCTTCTTACACCAGTTCTGGATGCTGACTGGCTGGTTGGCCTCCACCACATTGGTTATCTGGAGCTCAGTGTACACCTGGAAGCAGAAATAAAAATGCAGCTGTCTCGTCAAAGAGATTTGTACAATCTTTTTCTTTATTGTGCATTGATTAATTCTCTCCGTTTCAACATTTCTTTACCACTTTTTTTTTTACAGTGCACCAAGATCACATTTCTCCCTCTGTCTCACTTTCCCTTCCTGTCTTCAGTCTTATCATTCATATTCCTCTCTAAGTCTCCCTACACCTCTCCGTATATACCAATTTTTCCATGTCCATTTCCCCTCTCACTGTTCTCTAAAAATGTTCCAACGAAAAATTGTATCTTCTTCAATTACTTTACCTCACTTCTTTTCCGTCTATCAAGTGATTTATCTCTTTTACAGTCCATTAATTTGCAAATGTTTGGGGTAACTTAGAAATGTACTTGTCTGCAACCTCAAGCTTCATTAAATAGTAAGAGGCAACTCCGGGATGCAGGCCTTTTTTCCAATCTTCCTCTGTCTAGTGTCTGTGTTCTTTTGCCCATCTTAATAAATCAGCAGTAAACAACGATGTACGAGATGTTCAGTTCCTTGGCAATTTCTCACATTGAACAAGAATAGACTAAGCAGTTTCAGAAGAAAGCTCCAGGTGTCAGGACATTTTTGAGACTGTAATCAAACCCACAGTTGCTAATGCTTCTGATACTCAACTAGTATCAGGTAGGCCAGCTGTATTGCTTTTTTAATCAGCACAAAGGTTTTCAGTTGTGCTAACATAATTGCAAAACTGTTTTCTAATGATCAATTGCCTTTTATAAAAGATATATTTGGATTAGCAAACTCAACGTGCCATTGGAACACAAGACATGGTTGCTGTTTATGGGCCACTGTATGCCTACGTAGATATTCCATGAAAAATATGCAGTTTCAACCTAAAATGATGTCAAATTGAAAAATCTGAGAGTGGAGTTGAACTGGGGTGAAAATATTGAAGGTCAGGGATTTTCTATGGGGAGGTGGACTGGTAATCATTGTGTTAAACTGACAATCCTTATTAGGTTTACTGCCACAACAAAGAGCATCTATGAACTGCATTGCTTTTATAAGCCAGTAATAGGCTACTACTTACTAGTATCTACTTACTACTTGGAATAGTCATAAGAATTGAGCAATTGCTAGTAAGACTGCAAATGAACTGTATACTGCCAGAGCTATTTAAAAAAGGTTTGAATACCTTAAAAAGGTATATTGAAAAATTATTGACCAACCGAAAAAAATTATGACCTTTCTCTAAAGACCAAGGCCCAAAAAGATAAAACTTTTGCTATCTATCAGGCAATAGGTATAAAATAGGTATGTAAATCATTTATTTACATAATTATTCAATAGCTCTCAAAGGTTGATGACAAATTATGAATTCTAATTCTTGCATATTTATTAAGGGACAAATACGATCTGTTAACTTTTTTATTTGAAGATAAAGTTGAGCATTTTCCTCAAGAGCAATTCCTGAGGGGGACACCAAAAGTAGTGTTGTTATATTGTTTTAGTATGTACCATCAGTTTGCTTGCTAATGTAAGCCCTACAAACGAACAGTTACCTTGCCAGCTAGGGAACACTACATACATTGCATTGCAAGCTTCTCTCAATGACTCAAATTCAAACAGCTGCAAACACTGGTTGATGTTACTGTAGATAATTAAAAAACATCCGCTAATCGCTAGCAAACAGTGTGAACTGTAATTCAATGCAGTGAAAATGAAGATTGGTGATGGTTATACATGTGTCCTATTGTATTGAGCGGTATGAATAAATAAAATTCTAACACAGCGAAACCCTCTCATTTCACATTATTGAACGTTCACCGTCGTGTTGGTTTTCCCCTGGTTATCTCTCTATGACCCCGTCATTTCCTGGTCTAGTCAGGTCCTTTCGGGGTGGTCGCGGGACTGCCATGGTAGGTGTTTCCGTGGGTTCGACCACGGTGGAAAGTCCGGACAGTGCTCCCGCCGTGCCGATTCCCCCCCGAATACAGAGACTTGATCGCAGTCTTTTCCAAGGCTAAGGCTACTGTTTTCCTGCCTCATAGACCAGGGGATTGCGCAATAAACCTCGTAGAGGGGGCCGCACTCCCAAAGGGTCGCGTGTATCCACTGTCCCACACCGAGATGGTGGCGATGACCGCGTATGTTGAGGAAGCGTTGGGACAGGGGTACATTAGGCCCTCCAAATCACCGGACTCCTCGAGTTTCTTTTTCGTGAATAAGAAGGACGGTGGTTTGCACCCGTGCATCGATTACAGGGCGCTGAACAAGATAACCATCCTGTTCAGCTATCCTCTTCCCCTAATCTCTACGGAGGTTGAGAGAATGTACGGGGCCCGCTTTAAAAAAGAAATTTGGTGTACGCAACCTAGTGCGTACACCACAACCTAGTGTGTATCCGGGAAGGGGACGAATGGAAAACAGCCTTCAGTACTACCTCTGCCCATTATGAATATTTAGTGATGCCATACGGTTTGATGAATGCCCCATCTGTCTTTCATCAACAACGTATTCAGGGATATGTTGTGCGAAGGTGTGGTGGTGTATATTGATGACATCTTGATGCGCTGAGCATGTCTCGTTGGTGCGTAGAGTGCTTGCTAGATTGTTGGAGCATGACCTGTACGTGAAGGCCAAGAAGTGTCTGTTCTTCCAGTCGTCCATGTCCTTCCTGGGGTACCGTTTTTCTCGCATGGGTGTGGCTATGGAGGAGCACCACATTGACGCTGTGCATAACTGGCTGACCCCAACCACGGTAAAGGGAGTGAAACGATTTTAAGGCTTTTCTCTTTACTATAGGAGGTTTATCCGGGGCTTTAGCCAGTTCGTGGCTCCGATCACCTCCCTCATGAGCAGGGGGGCGACCTGGTTGCGGTGGCCCTCGGAGGCGGAGCGTGCATTTGTGGAACTGAAACACTGTTTCACCACCGCTCCGGTCCTGGCCCATCCCAACCCGTCGCTCCAGTTCATTGTGGAGGTGGACGCGTCCGTCTGTGGTTTTGGGGCTGTCCTCCCCCAACGAATGGGGAGTCGGAACACGCTCCACCCCTGCGCTTTCTTCTCACAGAAGCTCAGTGCGGCGGAATGGAATTACGATGTGGGTGATCGTGAGCTGTTGGCCGTGGTTAGAACCCTGTCGGTGTGGCGACACTGGTTAGACAAGGCCAAACACCCTTTCCTCATCTGGATGGCCCACCGCAACCTGGAGTACATGCGGGCGGCGAGGAGGCTGACCCATCAACCAGGCCAGGTGTGCTATGTAGGGGGCAGGCTTCGGCGCTCAATGTCAACGGCCTTCTAATTCCACCACCCATCTCATCAACTCATCACACCTGTTGTCTCGTTTAGCGCACCTGATCATCATCGACAGTCATTTCCCCCACTATATATGTTCCCTCTTCTCCCCTGGTCTTTGTGTGTTATTGTCTCACCATTGTGAGCATAGGTCAGCCATAAATTAATTAAGATACTTTAACGACTCCTCAGTTCGCAGCTCATTTTCCCACGACACAGCTGACAAGAATGGACTACAGGTAAGCAAGCTAGCTAGTTATCTATAGATAGCGGACCTAATTAGTTCTTACTTGAATCAAACCTTTGTTTTCGAAGGTGCGTTCATGAACAATTGGGAGGTGGGAAAGTACCAACCTCCAAGTGGGAAAAAACACCTGAATGCTTTTTGAGAGCTTCAAGAAGTAAGGTTAGGTTAGACAATGGCAGCGTTTGTGGTGAAATATAAAAAAATAAAAATGACTTGTTCCATGCACAAATAAGTCACTATATTTGTTTATTTAGGTCATACTCATTAGCGCAGGTGATTGTGATGTTACTTAACGGTTTTAAGATTAGCTTTTTTGTTGTCATCATGTTAACGCTCCCAAATAAAACTTCTAAAATGAAACAGATTCCATAATCTATAAACATTTTGAGGGAGGAGTAGACGTAATATCAAGGATTAAAACATGATAATGAAACATTATGTTATAAAAACATATCAGTTATGATAAGTTAATATTCAAAATATGATATTAAAATGTGAATCCTGTATATGTTATTATTTCTGTATACATGTTTTTTTTTTTTATCAACAATTCAAGTTGCTTATTTCTAAACTCCAAATTATCTCACTCAGTGGCCTTTGTGCCCTAAACATTTCTGTGACACCAAAAGAAAAATGACCTTGCCCCTAACATCACGAAATTCCAAGCCTGATTCTACGTTTGTGCAATTCATTTATTGTTTAATAAGTTAATGGGAATTAATGCAAGTCTCAAGAGAACATTGACGTTAGCTTTAGGAGATTGAATCTGCATGAATACTATAGGGATTTTGCTTAGCGATGGTTAATAGACAAGAGATTTATCGTGCACTGATAATAAATGTCAAACATCAGTTGGATCGTGGTTCATCTGTACTAGAAGAAAACCATAGGGAGCAGTTAAAACAGTCCTTCTCTAACATTATGTAAGTCACTATCTCAAACTACTTATTTCTAACTGAATATTTTGCTCGTTCTCTTATCATTGTTCTATGGTCAGCACTTTTGTCAGTTGGTCCTCTTTGTCTACCTTGCCTCTCTTGTAATCTCTTGTCCCGCCCCTAACTTCTAAGAAAAGGAAATTTACTGGATCTTGCTTAGAACATCTTGGTTCCATTTTTTGATTGACTGGATAGGCGGACACACAAAAATTTTCATCAAATCAACAGGAAGGAATATTTAATTGCGGTTAGAGACTGATAGGACATGTGCACGCCTGTTATTTACAAAGCAAGAGATCACTGTACATAGTACGTCATTGACAGGGAAGCACTACAGTCAATTCAAGAAAGTATTGGCACCCTTCCTGATAGTGAACCAAAGTGAATGCAAAAAATAACAATTAGTTATTTTTTGGGCACAAATATAAGGCGGAGATGTATAATTTAATTTCAACACCATTTCTCAAATACAACATCTATTTTCTCAATCTATCTTACTCTTATTTTGTTTGGATACTTATTCTCAGGCCCTTGACATGGGATAAAGTAGGTGCAGGAACTGACATATCACATTAGAATATGTTCATCACAATGTGTGTGTTAAAAAGGATTGTTCCATTAACGTAGGCTATCCCAGACTGCTCTTCTGCCAAAAAACTAACCAGAAGGTTGTTTGCCTAAAATTCGAAGTACTGGAATACCGTTCCAGCCCAAGTCAAGCACTGCTCCTCTTCCCTCAATATGCCTCCCTTTGTCAGAGAACGTGATTCTGAAGGATGTAGCATTAAAGTGTATTACTTTTGTGTATATAATACACTGACTTCACAAAATAAACGCAAAAGAAAATTCAAGCTCTCACCGGATCGTATCCAACACTCATTATATTACCTCCTGACAGTACTGCAAGATGCCTTCCTTGGTCCCGATACAGCTTTTGGTGCCAGATGGGTCGGACTCCCACTTGCCACTTTGGACGTCCACATGCATGTTGAGCTTCCCGCAGAACATGGCTACCTGGGGCTCAGCCAGTAGGCCCAACCCACCATCCGTGGGCACCTTGACAGAAGAAAAGGGAGAGAGGGGAGAAACAGATTTGTTAATGTATTTGCTCAGGTTCTGTGTGGCTGGTATGCAAAGAGCATGGCTGGCTAAGACTACGAGGACAGTGTGCTCGGTGTTTCTCAATGTCCCTGTGTTTCTCAATGTCCTGGTGCTAAGACAATAGCACTAGGATCTCAAAAACCTTAAGAACACTGTCGTAACCCGATATATCAGACAAAATTCAATGGGAAGGAAAAAAAAGTTGCCGCGATGGCTATGGTTTAGCGACATATTACCGTTTGATGTATGTGCTCATATATGTTGTATTTAAAACATTTGCGGCAGGTGCAATCCTGGGGGGGCTGGGTTGAGAAAAATGAAAAAATATATGTTTTGCACTTGCTGTCCAATCATAAAATTCTGACTGTCAAAATGTTACACTCTACAATTTTCTGTCTGGCTTACAATATAATACATGGAGACTAAACAACAGACATCTGGCAGTTGACATAACATTTGCATATCAATATGCATGGGTGGATTGGTTATCTTGCAAATGCGGCACATGCCAAAGGGGCTGGACCATCTTTAATTTGGTGTTGGTTTGTCAAAATGTATATAATTTTAATGTTTTTATGCAGCTCATGGAGCCGGCGGTTCACTTTTATAGTGCTGGTGGCCCATTTTTTCCTGTTATAATAATATTAGGCATTTGGTATTAAATGTGGGAAATGGTCATCCCTTCAAACAAGATATACCAGTCTGATTATCTGAACTGAGATTTGGCTGAACTGAGATTTTTCAAATTAATGTTCAATATCAGAGGCGCGTCAAATTCACCAGGACCCAATCTAAGTGTTGGCTACTTCCATTTAACTTTAAATCATGGATCGTAAAAAAAACATTGATCTGACAAGATCTTTTCCCACGACTAATGTTAGGTTGCAAACATAAGAAACAATCATTTGTATACTGCTGGGGTGAGTTGTTTTTAACTTTATGGCAACGGTTTGGTGTATTCAAACCAAGACGATTGCTATGATAGTTGTCTAGACTTGCCTATGTACACACTACAAGTCATGGATTACTCTGTGAATGAAACACAAGTGAAAGCTAGCAGCATAATGGCTGCTCAGCTTGTAGCCAGGACATAAACAACAAAGTCCTAACCACGATGTCAGCACCAAAGAAACCAATTTGAAAATTAGTTATTTTTCATCAACTACACCAGGAGATGTTGGCACAAAAGTACAAGACAGAAGACGGGCAATTTGGTGGATACATTTTTAACCCGTTAATACTAGAGGTCACATGTTATGCATTGTCTGAAGGTGTTTAATCAGGATGTGACTGAGCAAAGCTTCCACGTCAAAGGTTTATCCTTAGTCACAATTATTTTCATTAATTGATGTTCATAAAAAGTCCCAAAAACCACATCACTATCATCATTTTTAATGTGTGTAAAGGAGTTACTCATGGAATGCATTCTATTACTGTAAAATATTCATCTGTGTACCTATTTTCATAGCCCCCAGTAAATATCCCTCTTAACTTGAGTCTAACAGTATCTACAAAGTATCTCCAACTTGAAAACTATAATGTTGATTTTGAATCTGTAGCAGTGTTGTACCATAAAAGGTCTTGAGAACTATTCTAATGATATCTTCAAAAACGTCAACAGGCTTCATTTTTATCAACTTAATTTAAATCTTGAATGACATCAACATAACATTTTGTGTGTTGAGAGCCTCGAGATACCGCCTCATTTGAGATTTCATATTTACATTTTTTCATGATATTGACTTTGCCGTTATTTACAGTAGCAAAATGGTTAATGTCATACTTTATTGCCAGTTCAAAATGAGACATACAAAATTACCTTACTACCATAGGCCATGCACACGTTTGGAATTCACAGGAAGAACAGACAAAAAATAAGCTTTAGTAATCACACTGCAGATGTCAATATACTAAATGTGTTCACAGCCAAGTTTTTAATACCATTTTAATACAAGCTGACTAATTAGTGGTGGCCATTTGAAGCTTTATTAGCATTATTTTAGCAACAAGATATTATGATGGCAGCACTCAGATTTTCTTTGTCACAATAAAATAGTGCAATGCAGTTCGTGAACGATTCATTAGTTTTGAACAAATCTTTTTAGTGACTCAGGACTCACAAGTCCTTTTTTCTGGTGACAGCGAATTTCTAGAACATTATGACTCGCTGCATACCTGGTCCTCCAGCACAATTCTCTGATCAACGTCTATGTACATCCGCAGAGAAAAATATGCTATGGAGGGTTGTGCAACAGATGATTTTGGGAATGAAACTCCAGTGAAAGCTAGCTGCATAATGGCTGCTCAGCTAGTCACCAGGAAGTTACAAATTGATGACGAAGACCTGACCATGATGTTAGCACCAAAGAAACCAATTTGTAAATTAGTTATTTTACATCAACTACACCAGGATGTTGGCACAAGTGTAGAAGATGGAAGACGGGCAATTTGGTGGATACATTTTCAACCAGTTACGAGTTACTCATGGAATGCATTCTATTGCGGTAAAATATTCATCTGTGTACGTTTATTCATAGCCCCCAGTAAATATTCCTCTAAACTTTGAGTCTAACAGTATCTCCAACTTGAAAACTACAACGTTGATTTATTTATGTTGAAATTATTCATCTAAATAGTTTGGTCCATATACATTCCAAGGTTTTTATTCAGGTTAGTGAACATCCCTTGCATCCCCTGAATAACATATCTAGATACCTTGTCAGGTACCACCTCCAATATTTCAAAGACGTTTCATGTAGAGACAAAAGATGATTTAAGTTATTTAAGTATATATATAACATTTCAATTTAGATACATTTACCTTAAAACCCCTTACATTCCAGGATCTTATAGATATATGTGCATCATTCATCATGAAACCAAAGGCTAATGCATATCCTCAACCAAAAGACAATACCGTTTTAAACCAGAACTAAAAGAATGTCAACAAGATGAAATAAAATCCTAAACAATCTTACAAGATGTGGCTCTTGGACGCTGTCAACCTGAACAAGCCTGCATCCTTTTCCCTTCACAAAAACATTAAAGATACAACGTTTGTGACTGATCCTTCTGCAAGGAGTAAGTCTCTCACAAACAAACCGTCAGTTTACTAACAACACTCCACTCCAAAACAGCCCATAAAAATACAAATATAAATGACAACTCAATTAGTAAGCGGCCTCCACACACACAACTAAATGATGTAACTTAGATACACAGTGGATATAAAAAGTCTACACACCACTGTTAAAATGCCAGGGTTTTGTGATGTAAAAAAATTTGACAAAGATAAATCATGTCAGACCTTTCTACAACTATAATGTGACTTATAATGTGAACAATTCAACTGAAAAACTAAATTAAATCTTTGAAGGGGATTTTTTTTAAATATAAAACTCACAATAACCTGGTTGCATAAGTGTGCACAACCTTCAACTATTACTTTGATTTTATTTTATTACAGCACTTTATTAGAGAAGAAAAACAGCCACAACAGAAAACAGGGAAAATCTTTACCCTATACCCCTAGCACAATAATATAGCAGTGTAAGACCTTGGGGCTGAGACGGGGGTCCAGTGACACTGTGGCCCTATCCGGGGGAGGCCATACACCATTGTTATATTGCAATTTCATTTCACAAAAATTACAGATGCACTACACATGCCCCTGGGCTGGCATGATTCATCTCATACACTTTTCTTTTAACCAAAAATCTGGGAACTTAATTAATCTCTGAATAATGAAGGTGTCTATATCACACTTTTAATTAGAATTTGATAAATCAGACTGAATTTATACATGCACTTTGAGAGCTATATTTATTGTGAGTGCAGCCTCGCTCCTGTACCCTGCTTCCAGGTGGTAGGATGGTAGGATGTTAGCTCTACTGACCTTTTCTTCTAAGATGACATGTTGCTATTGAGGAGAAGCATGGGAGGGGCCAAGAGTGATTTCCCACCCTGTGTTGATGACTGTCCGCATGTGCTGATATGTGGAGATTTACAGATAAAAATGGTACTGGTGGCATGGCTGGTTTGCCTATAGGACATTGACTATACAATGTTTGCTGCAAAGGGGAAGAAATAAAGCCATGAGAGCCATCCGTTGTGTGTGTGTGTTCTGCTGCCACAGCGTTCTACCACTTATAAGATAACAGAGAAACACAATGCAATCATCTATCGCTTCAATTTCTTATTCTCTATTCATTTAGTCTTTTTTCTCTGCCTCCGTTCTTACTCTGATTACATTTGCAGTCACAGGTACACCCCAATACAAATAGTTATAGATGTCATTGCAGTTACATACATTTTTTACCAGTGAATTGAAAGTTGATTAACAAAAATACATGTAAATACACATGTTGTATGAAGCCAAGAATGCAATGCACATTGCCTGGTGGACTAACACACTGCATAGCCCAATTTAGCAACTGTAAATGATGCACGTAAGCAATGTTTCTTATACTGTATGCTGTTCTTGACTGAAGGGGGTAAAATGATCAAACGTTCTGTTCTGCGCTGTTCAACCACTCCATTTACTGTGAAGGTTAAGCTGGTGTGTAGGCTTGTTAACACCCAGAAGTGAAAGTCGCTACACAGGCTCGTGTCTTCCATTTTTCAGTGTAAACCAGGAGAAAAGTTTGCTCCTACGGTCACAGCTGCAGTATATCACTGGTAGACTTTTTATTGTATGAGCGTGAAATTATGCTTTACCATCCAGACACAGACGGTGAAAGATTTTGGGAAGGCAGATACTTTTGAGCTTTATATGAAGGAAAATACCTGGAGCACATCATGAATACAACCTTCACAGAACATCCTCATCAAGAGTGCGGGCCCAACAAGCCAAGCCAGGAGACACATTGGCAGTGCGCTCAAATGTTTTCTTTATTTTTGTGATGTGCAGATGCTGCAGCACATCAGAGATTGTACTGTAAATCATGTTCACAGGAGTACGTGGGATAAGTCGATTGAATACAAAGCCTTTATTGTGTTCTTGTATATCCGCAGGACATACGGTGGGAAGAGCATGGATGTGGAATAATTTTAGTTTGATCGATATCGGGTGGACTTTCCAAGAGACAATGCCACCCAACCGCTTCAGAGAGATTATGCAACACTTGCATTTTGACGACAAGGAGTCAATCAATCAAATTTATTGTATAAAGCCCTTTTTACATCCGCAGTTGTCACAAAGTGCTTTCACAAAACACCCGGCCTTAAACCCCAGGGAGCGAACAACAATAGTGATGAACTTCAGTGGCTAGGAAAAACACCCAAGGAGAGCCGAAATTTAGGAAGAAACCTACAGAGGAACCAGGCTCCGAGGGGTGACCAGTCCTCTTCTGGCTGTGCCGGGTAAACTTATTTAGAGTCCAAATTGTAATAATTCAATGCATGTGGGCTATGCCCAGAGTCTATTTAAACCTATTGTTTTTTGCCATTGTTATTGGTGTAATATTTCTATATAATATTAACCTTATTTTTTATTAAATAGATGGCTGTGGATACCCTCGACCAGATGGCAAGACTGTACCCTGTAAAAGGAAGTACTCGTCGCTGGCCTGTTGCAGTGTTCTACAACCTTTTAGACATGGCTGCTATAAACACACACGTGCTGTACAAGCAATGTCTCAACAAGACAATCAGCAGAAGACATTTCATAATGGATCTGGCATGTGAGCTTTGTGAAAACAACTTTAATGCCAAGACTAGCAACTAGCAAGCCCCAAAAAAATGCAGCAGAACCCACTATTCCTCTTCCCCAGCCTCAGCTGCTCACACCCGACAAGAAGACAGTGTCAAGTCAACACATGCACACGGAACAAGACAAATGAGAACTGTTTGCAGTGTAGCTGTTTTGTTTGCAGTTCTCGCTCACACAAATCCCTGAAGCTGTGTGCTGACTGTGGGGCAGAAGGATAATGATCGAAAGATATGCATAAATGCATGGGAATGTATTGCCCAAATCTTCCAAAACAATCAACAAATGTCTTTCTGTATTTTATCAAATAGTATATATTGGGTGATAATCAACATGGCAGCGAGTGAGTAGGGCACGTTAGAAGGAGCTCTCACTACCAACAGTCTAGATCCTGTTTTTAGCTGTTAAAAAACTTGAAGACCAAGCTGGATCGACCACACAGAATCAAAGTCAAACAGAACAACATAATTGACTTACCGAAAGACGGCAATGAAAGAGAAACCTAATTCAAATGGAGACACTTGAAGAAGCTAACTTTATGCTAGGCGCTATGGCTAACGAAGAAAATTAGGTGAAGAAAGCAATCTCAGATAAACAGTTTTTACCACAAAATTTGATGGAGTATTGTCCACTATCTAAGGCATTAAGACAGAAATTCATGACTTTGGAGAAAGACTTTCGGAGGCTGAGCATGAAATTAGCAATGCAGAAGATGTCAAAGGTATGCAGAAAAGGGTGCAAACCCTGGAGAATGAAAGAGCACCTCAAAATCTTCTACAAATCATCTACAGAATAAATTATTTGAGAACCGATGCAGACAATGCAACCTATGCCTGGTAAACCCCCCTGAAAAAACAGAGGAAACAGATGCTTGTAAATACTTGGTAGAGTGCTAAGAGCATCACTACCAAGTCCAGTAATTATTGTGTGAGCGCATAGAATTGGCAAACTCCCTAGTAAATCAATGGAACAGAGATATCCCTGAGTGCTTATTATGAAGTTCCTGAACTTTCAAGATTGACAAAGAGCAATGGGGTTTGCCAGAAAGATGAAAACAGTGATGTACCAATAGAGCAAAGTTATGTTCTTTCCAGATTTCTCCTTGGAGAATGCCTCTAATCGCTTAACATCTATTACAGATTCAGAAACCCAGCAAAATGTATTGTCACCCACAACAGACAAAAGAAAATCTGCTACTCAGAGGAAGTAGAGAAACGTATTGAGGCCAGTGACTCTGGGACAAGAAAACACTGAACAGTAGGATATGCTGAGAACTGTGAGCAACTTTGATTTTCTTTTCTTGTCTTCGTGATGATGAAATTACAGGTTAGCCTACTCCTTGGCAACAGGCTCTAGGCTCATACAGTGGATATAAAGTCTACACACCCCTTGTTAAAATGCCAAGTTTTTGAGAAAAAAAAATCCAGAGAATCGCATTGTAGGATTGTGAAATTGTGAGATACAGAGACCAAGATTGAGAAGATATAAATGTGCAGATGAAATCCACATTAATTTGCCAGTGCATTTCTAAAGTTGTATGCACATTTACTATTAACAAATAATTCAAAAGGCTAAAAATAGGCAAGTCTTTACACCCGTGCCCGGAACACAAACCAGTTGAATCGTAAAGGCTTATCAAGAAATCATGACAGTTAATTTTGTCAAACTTTGTTTATAGGTGGTTAAATATGCATTAGAGAAATATTTTTATAATACTTTGGATCTGCAATAAATACATGACAGGAAGAGAGTACCAGGATTTAATTTATAAAAAGAATTAAAGATGATGAGAATAAACTGAGGCGTATAGGATGTGCAAGAGGGGGACAAGGCTTTCCCCTAAGCTACGCAATCGCATCGCTCCCTTTTTTCTATACACAGCCATCAGCCATATAGTCTTTCTTTGGCTGTCCCATCTGCCAGCAATAATCTGGGTCGGGGATTACGCAGAGCTAGCTGGCTGAGACATCCCAGTGTGGGTCCAATCAATGCTGATCGTACCCAGACTACAATATTGCTAGTCATAACAAGCACTAGAATCCCTACTGTAGCATATAATTAAACATCGTACAGAACCCACCAGAAGTATTGGGCCCCTTGAAACAGATGAGCATGAGAGGCTCTGAAAAACTGCTGTTGTTGTCAGCTAAATATTAGGGGGGAAGAATATAGAATAATCCTTGTAACAACATCAAACGCACTGCGTCTGATTTATTGCTTTTTTACATTTGACCTTAGGCGTGGCTAAATATAGATATGAATGTGACCTTAGGGCTCTAGGGCATAATTAAATGCAGAGATAGTTTTTGACATCCCTAGTTACATCTAGAACAGGTCATTCAGGGCCTCATGTGGCATAAGGGGGAATTGTGTATTGAAAAGGTCTTATTGTGGATAAGGTGTACATTAAGTAAGGGATCACAATTTGCCCCCCATCTTTCCCTGGAAAGAGAGTTGGGACATTGATGGGGCCAGTCTTCCTATCGCACAGAGACCTATTTAGAGTTTATGACCTTAGGTTGCCTTAGGCAGCGTTTCCCAACCCTTTTCAGTTCTTGTACCACTGACAGAATTTTGCTCTGCTTGGAGTAACTTGTTAATTTCACCAGTTAGCCTATGGTGTGTTTTCAAGTACCCCCTGTGGAGAGGCCAAGTACCCCTAGGGGTCCTAGTAACCGGTACCCTGGTTGGGAACCACTGTACAATTTAAACTACTTCTGGGACTTTACGAATGGGCACACATGACTAAAGCTTTATTCAGAGGAATTTCCAGACTTTTCAATGGAATTTGATGTTAACGGAAAGGTTTTACAAGCAATGAGATTTTTGTAGAATCCAAAATAAAAATTACAGTGTTTGGTTGTAAACAGTTCAAATGGGAGACTGCTACAGTCATTTTAAAGTGTCCAAATAAGCCAACTATTTTGTGCCAATATTTAGCTTTCTCCTCGACAACTGGACCAAGATTAGCCTTAGGATTTATCAAATTCACAATTTTTTTCAGACAAAAACAGTTGCTGAATTGCAGGATATGCAAATCAGAATAATGGACCCCCTGTTAATGCATTAATGACCCCCATTTTATGGCTTTCATCTCATACCCCATGACCCATTGCAAAAGGCAGTAAAACAGATACATTTCGGCTTTATGAGCCTAGAGAGGAAATCTGGAAAATCAGCATCGGAGCAGCTCCGGAGTTCCTTTTTCAACAAAAGGTAGGTTTTCTGATATTATATGTATTCTTTAAGAGTTACATTTCCTGAATACTATGGTGAAAACCAGTCTTGTTTTTTTTTAATCATTTTATCAAAAAATATTCTGTTTTCAGGAGTGCTAGATTTAACCTCTCTGTCCAGATATTTCGTATGTAAACTATTTATGTACAAGTAACTGTAAGTTTTAATTAATAAACTACTGGTATAATTACAAATATTTAAAGCGGAAACATTGTGATTGCAGCAGACACACCCCCCAGGGGATCCCGGCCACTTTATAGGCCTTACAATCTACCACCCTATCAGGTAGCCTGCAGATACGTGGAAGTTTAGTGTCAGAGGTGATGACGATATACTGCCCCTCTGTCCAGCACCAGAATTTACAACAGACAATTCACAAGACTTGTAGCAACCAACATGCCCGCCTGTTGCACCGGACTGAGACTGACTCCAACTGGTTAAATGATGACGGATGGACTCAAGATTCTTTAGAATGCGGTATGATTATTATGATTATGATTATTATTATTTATTTATTGTAAATATATATTTATTCAGCATGCACCATATATCAATATTAGTTTTAAAATCGAATTTCAAAGTTAGAGGATCAACCGTCGGAAAACAATTGGCCAATAGGCCTCTACCAAGGCCTCAACCAACAAACGCTGGTCCAATTCTTTCATAGCACACAAACTCTGAAGAATGGAAAATAATAAAAGTAATAAGACACTGTAAAAAAAAAAAAAAAAGAAAACGTAGCCACATCTTCCAAAAAAACTGCAAGATGGCTGAGGTGATGGATCTGAGATGAAACAAGGTTGTGATGCCAATCTGACCCGCAAGGGGATATTGATGATGTTGTGAATATCACTGTTGATCAGGTCAACAATATATGTAATGCCGATACACTACCACTCAACTATTCTTAAATTTATATAACCACGGATGAAGAATCCACACCAAACCATCCCGATTACTCATTGAGCAATGACCACAATCAAGATACTCAGTTCCATTGAATTAAGGCCCTTCTGATGCATTGCACATAGATTATAGATTGCTGTTTGATCAAATGAATGAGTTAATCCCAGAGCATAATTTTGAATCACTAGCATAGAGTCCTTCACCCATAGCCTCAGGGGTGGGAGATTATGAAACTACAGCATAGCATAAAGCACTTATAGTCGACAAGTACTCCTGGACATTGGAACACAATGCACAGATAGTTTTTGACCACTTCCAACAGAGATTGTAAAGATGTCCAGGGAGATGCTAACTATACCGCCGTCAGGAAGTGCACGTAGGCAGCGTCGAGAATGTAAACAAAGATGAGGGAAGCGGTCGTGTTTCTGAGCTGGGCTAATGCCCCCAGTCGGCCTTCACTACCTAGTTTTTTCCTCGCTAACATACTAGGAAATTACTTTAAGCTTCAACTGACCTTATTGCACCACTAAGACATCCATACCCACCATTTATTCAGATGCTCCAAACATGAAACATGATATGTGGGGTCTTGTCCCAATGTGTCCTCTTGTGGCCAAATTGAGCCACAGTTCATACATTAGTTGATTTAAATATAAATTATATATTTACCTGTATAGCTCAGTATAACACCATGTAGCCATTATAACCCCACTGTGTGTTTAAATTGAACTAACTTGCAATACAGATTTTTTCATATGATCATCTATGTCTGACTTATATGCATATGTGTAAAACCACATCCACTTGACTACTGATTGGTAAGTAGTGGCTTTGTTTCTATTTGTACTGTTCTAATGCTTGCATTGGTGAATGACCTTGGTCCCAAAATACCAAATTCAAGCGCTTTCCACATGTTTAAAATGGTTTCAAATCCATTAAGGTGGAGCAATGGGTACCATTGGCAAATATGTTTATTATGATGAGATGGACTTACCTACCATTTTTCATCTCAATTTTGATCAGTGTGGAATTATATGATTGTATGTTTCATTGGACGTAAAATGTGCCTAGATAAAGGGAACAATGCATTCTCTTTAACTCTGCTGCATTACTCCAATAAAAATACTGAATACTTGATTTGCACGGGTTCTCTGTTAAGTCACTATACAGTGGGGAGAACAAGTAATTGATACACTACTGATTTTGCAGGTTTTCCTACTTATAAAGCATGTAGAGGTCTGTAATTTTTACCATAGGTACACTTTAACTGTGAGAGACGGAATCTAAAACAAAAATCCAGAAAATCACATTGTATGCTTTTTAAATGATTAATTTGCATTTTATTGCATGACATAATGACCAATAAGCAGAACTTAGTATTTGGAACAGACGTTTCCTGTAGTTCTTGACCAGTTTTGCACACACTGCCGCAGGGATTTTGGCTCAGTCCTCCATATAGACCGTCTCCAGATCCTTCAGGTTTTGGGGCTGTCGCTGGGCAATACGGACATTCAGCTCCCTCCAAAGATTTTCTATTGGGTTCAGGTCTGGAGACTGGCTAGGCCACTCCAGGCCCTTGAGTTGATTCTTACGGAGCCACTCCTTAGTTGCCCTGGCTGTGTGTTTCGGGTCCTTGTCATGCTGGAAGACCCAGACACGACCCAGCCATCTTCAATGCTCTTACTGAGGGAAGGAGGTTGTTGGCCAAGATCTCGCGATACATGGCCCCATCCATCCTCCCCTTAATACGGCACAGTCGTCCTATCCCCTTTGCAGAAAAGCATCCCCAAAGAATGAGGTTTCCACCTCCATGCTTCACAGTTGGGATGGTGTTCTTGGGGTTGTACTCATCCTTCTTCCTCCAAACACGGTGAATGGAGTTTAGACCAAAAAGCACTATTTCTGTCTCATCAGACTACATGCCCTTCTCCCATTCCTCCTCTGGATCATCCAGATGGTCATTGGCAAACTTCTGACGGGCCTGGACATGCGCTGGCTTGAGCAGGGGGACATTGCGTGTGCTGCAGGATTTTAATCCATGACGGCGTGGTGTGTTATTAATGGTTTTCTTTGAGACTGTGGTCCCAGCTCTGTTCAGGTCAAGTTTTTGCCACGGGCCCTAGTTAGTCCCTGTCCAGGCAACAATTAATAATGTGCAACTCTCTAGGTGTGGATATATTTGAGAGAAGCACTAAACTGCATTTTGTTGACGCTGCTTTGTGTATTAGGTGTTTATAGCGGTGTTTCCACCACAGAAACTATACCCAGGAACTAGGAAACATTTCAGGAACACACTGCGTTTCCACTGCAGGAACCAGGGTCTAGAACCAGGAACGAGGAACTACGTTTCACCCCCCGGGAGGTAGGAGTTTCCCAGAGTACCAGAAAAGTTGGGTTGGGGCTTGCTGTACTGAAAATGTCTGATTGGTTGAGTAGTAGTAGACTACTCGCATACGTTTTTAACCCGTTTTCAACCCATGTCTGCATCCGTCCTTAGCATAGTAAAGGAATAAATTGTGCTGACAAACAGAATCTTTTTTTAAAGAGAAGAAATCAAACAGATGAACCGACGATGAAATCCAGGCACAATTTTACTTATTGTGTTTACGCTGAGGACCAAATACTGCAGTAATTGGAACTGGCAATCCATAATAACAAAGTGAGCTGAACATTTTTCACCCTGGGAAACAGTGCTGGGAGAAGCATAAAAAATGTAAAAAAGATTACAAGAAGATGAGCAAGTGGTTTGACTGTCTAGATGCATTGCTGGGTCACAGGCCGACCTTCTCTGGCACCACGGCAACGACTGACTCGGCTGCTTCGTTGTTGGAAGCCATAATGAAAAGACAAAGAAACTGGATAACCAATCCGTTTAAGGTAAATCACACAATGTTTCACATGATGCATGTTAAATGCTATAACGTTATATTTCTGAAAAGCCATGATATTTCTATTTCTATACAAGTCATGTCGCTGTTAGTCATGCTAATATTCGTCAAGACAAAAACTAAGATTAGCTACAGGTACATCAAGTTAGCCTAGCTAACATCCTCCTATTATCGGCCACCCCCTATTTTTCATCATGTATGGACGTTACAGTGGATGTATAAAGTCCACACACACCTGCTAAAATGCTTTTGATATTTGTGATGTAGAAATGTTTCCATCAGGAGAAAGAGAAGGAAATGATTTGAAGTGACTCTGATTAATCACAAATAAAGTTCAGCTGTTCTAGTAGGATTTTCCGGACATTTTCGTAGTTGCATCTCAGAGCAAAAGCCATGGCCTGCAGAGAGCTTCCAAAGTATCAGAGGGATCTCATTGTTGAAAGATATCAATCCGAAGAAGGGTACAGAAGAATTTCCAAAGCATTAGATATACCATGGAACACAGTGAAGACAGTCGTCATCAAGTGGATAAAATATGGCACATCAGAGACATTACCAAGAACTGGACATCCATCAAAAATGTATGAACAGACAAGAAGAGCAGGTCAGGGAGGCTTCCAAGAGGCCTATCAGCAACATTAAAGGAGCTGCAGGAATTTCTGGCAAGTACTGGCTGTGTGCTACGTGACAACAATCTCCAATATTCTTCATATTAATGGGCAATGGGGTTGGGTGGCAAGACTCAAGCCTTTTCTTACAAAGAAAAACATCCGAGCCCGGCTGAAGTCTGCACATCACCCATAGAACACCAAACCCACAGTGAAACATGGTGGCACTTTTGCAAAGAAGAGTGGGCAAACATTGCCACATCAAGATGTGCCTGATAATAGACTCCTTCCCAAAAAGAGTGCTGTAATGAAATCTAAAGGTGCCTCAACAAATAATTAGTTTAAGTGTATGCACACTTATGCAACCAGGTAATTGAGTTATTTTTTCCCTCAAAGATTTCAGTTTATTTTTCAATTGAATTGTTCACAACATATGTCACATTAATAAGTGGAAAAAGTTCTGACATGATTTATCTTAGTCTCATTCTTTTACATCAAACACCTGGCATTTGAACAGGGGCGTGTAGACTTTTTTTATCCACTATATATATGAAAAGCAAGAACTAAAGAAAGTCAAGATGGCCGAGAGAGGACAAGAGTCATAAGGTGTGAGAAGAGACGAAGACGACAATCAAAATAGATGCAAATGCCTTTTGTTTGTCCACCTAGCCGAACGACGGTTGTCACATGAACCCTTTCCTTTCATGTGAACCCGGAATCATGGACGATACCCGGAACTGACATAAGCTTTCATAATTATTAAGAGTTCTAAATGTTTATATCCAAAAATGTATCGTACCTAAACATTTAAGAAATGACTGAGTGCTATAATAAAATCTAAAGGTGCTTCAACAAAGTATTATTTTAAGGGTGTGCACACTTATGCAACCAGGTTATTGTAAAAAATATAGATATCTCCCTCGATAATTTAAGTTGGTTTTCATTTGAATTGTTCACATTAAAGGTCACATAAAAAGTTGAAAAAGTTCTGACATGATTTATCTTTGTCTCATTCTTTTACATCACAAAAACATGGCATTTTAACAGGGGTGTGTAGACATTTTATATCCACTGTATTTTAAACATATGTCCAGTAGCTGTAGCTATATTTAAAACATATGTCCAGTTGCTATATTTTATAAATCTCAGAATGGTTTAGGACCAAAATACATTTCTGAAACCTCGCAGGGCTCTTAGATCCATGAACTCAGGTCAGCTAGTAGAGCCCAGAGTCCAAACTAAACATGGAGACGCTGCGTTTAGCAGTTATGCTGTACACAACTGGAATAAAATACCAGAAGATCTTAGATGTTCACCAAACGTGTCCATTTTTAAATCCAGGCTAAAAACACTTCTCTTTTCACGTGCCTATGACTGAAATCTTAAACTTAACCACACTGTGATCTATATAGCTTCCGATGTTTTTATAACAGCACTGTTTTTATGGCTTCCTTTGTTTTCATATTCTATTTTATTATTATGCTGTATTTAATTTTTCTCTTCTTGATTCTTTTTTGTTATTACATGTAGATCTTGCTATCTTTTACCTATTGTAAAGCAAGTTCTGGTGCTATCAGAGGAATAACCTCTGTGTAAATGTAACAATCTGCTGATCATGGACCTGACTGTTCGATTCTATTGCATTATTTCTATTTTCACTGTAAAGCACATTGAATTGCTTCTATGTATGAATTGTGATATATAAATAAACTTGCTTGCTTGCTATATGACCGTATTCTGGAATTTTAATGGCCATATAGGCAGTAAAAAAGAGGCCAAGAAACTCAGATGTAGCTTCTACCCAGTGTTACTTTGCATACTAGAATCAGTCAGTTTTTTGTTCTGTTCCAGATTTATTTGTTTTATTTAGGCATTTACTTTAATTCTGTTACTTTTTTCAGTTCAACAGTTATTCTGTTACCAATTAAGTCAAAGACTGTTCATTTCCAACAGTGTGGGGTTGTTATCGGACAATTAATCGGCCACAAGTTTTCAGGACTGATCTAGTGTCTTCACTGGGGAATTTATGAAACAATACCCAGTGGCTGATGGGACTTTTGAACCACAATCGTTTCGCACTTATAAATTCTACAGATTGGGAGATCACAGCTACTTTTCTGATGATACATCACATCACTGACTGGACACAGACAACTGAGTACTGCAACGTTCAAGAAGGAGTACTATAACCACACTGGGTGAATCGGTTCCAAATCTTCTTGATTGCTCACATGGCAGAACAATGCCAGGGTCAGATCAGTTGGTTTCATCACACTCAATTTTTAGATGAATAATCAACAGCGAGATTAGAGGAGAATCCAACAAGAGCCAAGACCAGGAAGGGATCCACATACTACAGGTCAGAGTACCATGGACCAGTTGACATGGTCCCAACACAGTGTGATGGGGTTAATTAATCTTGAATTAGTGAAGTGCTCGAAATTCACTGTTCCACTACACACCTACACTGACTTGTTTGGACAAACAGGCAATTTGCTGGAGCCACATCAGACTGACTGCGTTAACTGATATTTCATTGATGCAAGACAAAGACTCAAGGCTACAGGACACTTGATTGGAAACTAGCTTAATTTCCTTATGATAAAAAATGTTCCTAAATTAACTGATATGGTGATATCATATGTTTGTTTCTTGCGAGACAGGTGGGAAACTGTACGACAATCCCAATATTGGACGATGTTTCTTGTGATGTTGCTTAATGATCGACATTATGAAGGCTATCCTGGTGTGTTTGAACAGTGAATCCTTCCCTATTAAAAGGTATACACTTTCCTTATTCAGAAGTAAAAATGTTCCCAGATACCACAGAATATGCATGGGTTATTTGTATAATATTGCAGCATGAATTATGATACAGACAAGGATTATTTTTTAATGGACATTGGGGAAATGTTTACTTGTATTAGACAGATCTTCTGCTGAACACTTTTAACACTGATAGTAGCTTGTTGATGTCACTCTATTATCTCAACCCTTATAATCTGAAGCAGGGGAGGGATTGACAACTGCCATTCATTGAGTTGTGTCAGAGTGGTGTCTTGTTTATGTTAATCATCATTTGAGGATCAATAAGACCTCATTGGTCAGATACTCGTTTGTAATTTTTTTGTCATAATCATTTTTAACAGAAGTGTATTGGCATTTCTTTATCATTAGGATTAGAATTGTACTTAATGTTTTATCAAACATTTAATGTTTTTTTCTTCTCAAATGTGTGATGGGGGAGTGTGGAATAATGTAAAAATGTAGTATTCTAGATGTATTATGAAGGTATGTTTCATTAAGAATTAAATGTGTCTAGGTAATAAGAACAGCAAATTCTCCCTCAGTACGTTACATGGCCAATCTCGGGAATGCGGAATGTTTACATTGACCGTTTGTAAAGATGGTCTCTAGTGGCTGTATACATTGAAGGGCGTGTCTACCTGTCACAGATCACATCTCCACAAGAATCCCCATGCCAATGAGAACTTTTTGGAACGTTTATTTAATAGGACAATTCTGCTTGCATTATTCCAATAAATACTGAATGTAATTTAGTTCTCTATTATTTAATATTATTTAAAATTATTTAAAATGCAAAGCATTTTTTTTTTTTATTGTAATTTTTCCATACCATCAGATAACATAAAAAAATAGTCTCTGGCAGAATGTCAGGACTGACACTATCCCCAGTGCCATAGTTTGAAGTAAAAAAATTAGAAGGCCGAGATGTTCGTAGGCGTGTACTTCCTTGAAGATGTGTTAGGTTAAGGCCAATGACAAGCTTTGTTTGGGTTCATGTAGCCTACATTGAACACTCCAGAAATGAAAATATACAGAAGCCATGAAAGCATAAGACAAAAAAAACATTTTGTCACAGGGCTGGTGGCAGGAAACAAACACAGAGACCAACAGGTGGTGATAATCCATGGTTTTAATGTAAAATAAAGAAAACAAAACAATAGCAGCTCCTGAGACTGGGTGATGTGAAAAACTCTCAAACCAAAACCAAAATAATCCACACTCAGTGTGGGCAAACAGTCCACAGAAATAGGTTCCCCAGTTGGAGGCAACAATATACACCTGCCTCCAATTGGGGAGACCTAACTACATAGAGATGCCTAGAGGCATCTATCTTTGTTCCGTCCTGACTATGGCCCCAGCCCAGTGCAAAGATGGCTAGGGGCATAGCCAGGACATGACAAATTCAACATTTTGCATTTGATGGCGAGTTTGTGTGAACAGTGATGCAGAGTTGGCTACCTTCCTACTAGACAAGGTTACTTTCCTCATTTAGCTAGTTGGTTAGATAGATTTTCTTCACTATGTTGAAGTTTCTAGATTGATGACAACGGAGAAATAAATTTACTATGTAGACAATCATTCAATGTTCTTGCTTATGTTATAGGCGCAGACACGTTTTAGGAAGGTTTCTGCAAAGTCTTTGGTCGAGACAACCTAACGAGCTAAGTTGTCTGAGCAGACATTCCTTTTATTGCTGGAAAATAGTGTTACAACCTAGTGTTCACTGCTAAATGTTTAAAAAAACAAACATGCATTGCTGGTTGTTTCACTAATCCTGATGCATAAGCAAATATCGTGTGGAAGAACCAAATTGATTGCCTTTTAGCTAGATTTATCCATGTGCAAACTGGTCGAAGTGCACATATTATTGTTCCAGCTAGTGCTAGCTCGCACAATTATGGTTTCATGTTTGCAAGATAGCCATCAACGAGTCTCTGAAATGTGGCAATGTATGTAACACAATAGATAGCCCAGATTATGTTTTGATTGGTTTAGCGGTTTACTTTTATTTTGTGTTCCGTAGTAATGGAAAGTGTCAATAAATTTTAACCCGATTTGAAACGAAAGTCTATCTTCATTGTTCGAGCACAATGACTGGAGGTGAAACTGCTTTAACACTAGAACTGCCAAATGCCTACGCCAACTGGCGTATGAGTTTGAAATTAAAATAACAAGGCCATTTTGAAAGCTATACACTCCTCCTTCCATAACTGTAGTTTACATTGTGCAGTTGTTGGAATTCTAAACAGACAAACAGAAAATTTACCTGGTTTTTTAACCTTATTTTCCGACTTAATTCCCCAACAGCCCACACCAGCATTGGTACCAGAGTGGTACCCAGGCGCTAATCACACCTCGCTGAATGTATAATGGCAATGGATGTATGCACGATACTCCGAGATGACTGAAAGACTAATTAAGCTATTACTGAAACATAATACAAATTATATAGGGTACTTATCACATGGGTTACCGTTTTATCAGTAGGAGATTCAGCTTATTGTGTAGGCAAATTCACCTCATGTAAATCGAAAATGTAAATCTTTTAGGAGGGAAAGAGAAATTAAAATCGCACACACATCCAATGTCTCTGAAATGTCTCTGCTTGTTTTACTGAAGATTAATATTCTACAAATGTAAGAGTATATGTAACTCTTCCCGGTTTTTCGATAACTTAATGTCACATATATAATGTATAAGCCAATAATCTAGGAGCCATGGCTTTTTCTATGTATTATTTTTTGTTAAACAGACAAATTCTGTAAATCACTATTTTTTTACTTCTATATACACTCACCTAAAGGATTATTAGGAACACCATACAAATACTGTGTTTGACCCCCTTTCGCCTTCAGAACTGCCTTAAGTCTACGTGGCATTGATTCAACAAGGTGCTGAAAGCATTCTTTAGAAATGTTGGCCCATATTGATAGGATAGCATCTTGCAGTTGATGGAGATTTGTGGTATGCACATCCAGAGCACAAAGCTCCCGTTCCACCACATCCCAAAGATGCTCTATTGGGTTGAGATCTGGGGCCTCATTTATAAACGTTGCGTACGCACAAAAGAAGGCGTACGCCGCTCTCTACGCAATAGTTGGTATTTATAAAAAGCAAACTTGACGGTAAAATGTGCGGTCCTTCACGCAAGCTCTGACCCAGGCGTACGCACAAAAACGGGTGAAATGAGAAATGGCAACACCGTCGGCAGTTGGAAAAAACACGTGAAAATGTGTGAAACTGAAGACCGTTGTGTAAAATAAATGGCAATACTGCCTCTCATGAATAACACGAAGACTTAACAAAGCAAGTCTTACAATCAACAGCCTACGAACACCCGTTTGATCGATTTGAAACAGAAATGCAAATTAATATTTCCAAAACGAAAAGTGAAAAATGTTCTGCAATAATATTGGCATGTTATACAATT
>JACXGJ010001255.1:0-89288 GCA_016801105.1 Esox niger
CCTGGGAACAGCTAACAGTGGATCACCATGGATACATGGTCACCGTGGATACATGGGGCCTTTCCCCATTTGGATGAATGTCTGAGAAAAACGTGTCCAGGAGACACGTCTAGGAGTCTCTCTAGCTATATCTCACTTCTTCTCTTTCCCTCTCTTCATCCCTGTCCAACCACCCCCCCCCCCAGGGAAAACACACACGCACATGTGCAGGAAGAGGTGGCCTCTAACAACCAGATTGAGGTGCAAATATTTTTATATTTTCTAACGCCCATGTTGGTTAAGGTCAGGGTACAGAGGCACAGTAATCTGACCTATGTCCTTGACACACTGCCAGAGAAGGAACGCTGATTTAACTGTGGTGGGAGTAAAGACTCTCCGACCCGATTGGCCGGGGGATGGACTGGCGACAGTTGTCCCGGCCTGGTTGCCTGTGCTGTAGAAATGGCAGATACCTCTCCCTCTTCTCTACCTTCTTTTTCACACTGGCTGAGAGCAGCCCTGCTGACCCCGGCCCTGTGGGCTTGCGGCGCCGCTGACCCATATGACGGTGTCGTATCATGAGACCTCCCTCTTCCAGTCACACCATGAGGACCTCAAAGCTGGAGTCGCTACCGCCCCGCGGCCGGGCTAGGGTCGCTTCTGCCCCGCGGCCGGGCTAGGGTCGCTACCGCCCCGCGGCCGGGCTAGGGTCGCTACTACTACAGTATAGGAACAGAATTGAGTTGCTTCATGACCTGGGTTGGTGGTGGAGAGGCTTATTTTAGACACATACAGCAGGGATAGCTTAGTGTTCTGTGTGTGTGTGTGTGTGTGTGTGAGAGTTATAAAAAGACTGCCGCAGGAGAGGAGTGTTAAAGGAGAGAACAGACAGAGGCATATGGGAACAAGGCAGGACGGTCACCGGTTGGGTATCGCTTTGTCCGTCTCCTCAGTTGGCGTCCACCACATGCATAGCGGACCTAGTTCAGGTCACTACCAGACCACTAAACATGACATGGTGCAAGATAAACCCACCTTCAGGGAGTCGATCAGATCCTCGACCAGGAAGAGTCGGCTCATCTGTTTGAGGAATCGATTGATGTAGGTCAGACTGACATCCACGTGCTTGCGGAAGGTCTCAGGGGGAACACTGACATCCTTCTCGATCAGAGCCCTGCGAAGGATTGGTCACAGCAGGAGTGACGCCGTTACCTCCAATCAGGCTCTTCTGCGATGCATTAAACGCTAAGCTAACAAATCGCTTTCATTGGATATTTTTTCCAGCTAGCCTGCTGGGCAGCGTTCACTTAAACTTTCAACCAAGGTTTATTTGATCATTTTAGCCCCACCTGCTACAAGTTAACAGCTAAATCAAAATATCACTCTAATTTGAGACTGCTAAGAGCTAACAAAAAATGTATAAATAAATGAAATAAAATCGTTTGCTGCTCTGAATGTAATAAATCGACCTTTTCACTCATGTTATGCAGCGGTTTCCAGTTTCCAACCCCATCAAAGACTTATCCGACAACACGCCCAACATGCTAGCTGCAGTGTGTAGGTGGTCTTGGATGGTAGCCATTGTAAAAGTCTCCTGTCTCTCCGACTGGGTCGTCACCGTTTAAACACCACCCCAGTATTACACCCCACCCATCTCTACAACATCTCTTCTAAAAATAAAAGTATTTTTATCCCACCCATAACCATACAGTCAGCCATATGTCAAACCCCAGATGACTGGCCATAAAATGCGTACATTCCCCTGCTGCGGTAGTTATGACTACGGCGGTTGTAACCAGGGGAAACCGTATGACCGGGCCTTGCTGCTCGGCACTGAAATCAACCCTCATCTCACACGTGTTCTGGAGCTGTAAAGGCCGGGTCTAACCGGGTCCTCGTGTAACTATTAGACAACCTTTCCCATAGATACGGGTTCTGTTGACAGGCACCAACATGCAGATGGAGGCTGGCCTACTGCCCATTCCGAGGGTTTAGAGCAGGTAGTACTGTCACCAATGCATTGAGATATATGTACATTCCTGATTACTTAAAACGAGGCAACAAGGACACAAAACAATTGGATGTTACAGTCCTCCTTGGTCTCGCCCTACTTATTAAGACGCCTCGAATAATGAACAGCTGGCTGTCCTATGAAAACCCACACCGCCTCCCTCTACTCCCATTGGCTCCTTCCTATTCTGACAGCCACATGACTAGGGGGTTCAGTGGTCCAGCGCGGTCACCGCGTCCCCCCCCCCGCGGACTGAGGCTTTACTTGAAGGGGTGTCCGTCGTTGGACTTCTGCACGGCCTGGACGACGGACTTGTAGATGCGGAAGCTGATGGTGACGCAGAGCAGAGCGAGGAGCAGGTAGGAGACGACGCTGATCACGCTGAACGCTGCCAAGGACAGGAGGGCGAGGAGGGACAGGCCAAACACCACGCCGGACTTCTTGGGGTCTCGCCAGTGAACCAGGTCCTGGACTGCAGCGGGTGAAAGGAAGGGGTGTGTAGGACCGAAAGGTGTGTAGGTACGTGTGTGTTAAGAGAGATTAGGAGGGAGAAAAGGGGAAGGAATTTAAAGTTACTTATAGCACAACAAACATTGACTAGCTAAAGGTGTTCTCGGACCTCTGACCTATACTTCAAGAAAATTACTTTTACCCCTTTTGAAATTTGAGTCTAAGAATAACAGATGGCATTAAAACTGCTTCCCGGTATTATACAGTGTGTGTGTGTGTGTGTGTAGACTAATGTCAACCATGCAGAAATGACATTTTCTGTACAGTGCTGTTATGCAACACTGTTGAATAGCACGTTCAACTGGCTTTCCTCTGCATGAAAAGGGCCATTTAAGGAAGCCTTGCGTGAATAGCCGACTCTACGTGGGGGTTTGCCTCTGGGGGTTGGTGGGGGCTCCAGTCCAGGGCCACTGCACGTTTCAGCCGTGCACGCACACACCACGCACGCTCTCCACCGTCTGGCATGCCAGACGGTGGAGAGCGTGTGTGCGCGTGTGCAGCATGTACTGAAGTGCAGAGATAGCATCATTTGGCCACAAAGACTAACGCAGAAGACATGCAGAAGGTCAAATCCAGGCCTGCTGCAGGGAAGGCATGCCCACCTACCCACAACACCGCCATGTTTTCAGCTTGTAACCAGCTGAATAGTAAAAAGAACTATTTAAAAAAAGAGAACCTAAGGGGGTACCTCATTTATCCTTGTCCTTCCTCTCCTCCCTACCCTTTATTACTTTGGTACAACAACTAAATGTAACCACATGAATAAAATAGTCTAACTTCACTAACACTGCTCCTCTGGATACTGGCAGTCTCCATTATTTGACATCACGTTGTCCTACAACAGAGAGATATGTATTGTAATATCAGCATGACCCCACTGGAGGAAGACAGACAGCACTCCATTGTTCCCCATTCTGCCTGGCTGCCATATGAGTGGTGCTCACTGAACCACTGGGGTTTCCTCACCCTCCCCCGCAGGGGTCTCAGTCCCTCCCAGCATGCTTTGCTGGTACCCACAGGGAGGCAGCCTTGGCTGACGGCCCTGGTTCCTTATCCCTCCCTCCCTCCCTCCATCCATCTAGCAGTTGGTCCCAGTGGTACAGGAGCTGCAGTGGCCTGCTTTCTACCTCACTGCGCAGAGAGCAGCTCTTAAAGGTACAGGCGCCACACAGCTCTGCGTGCTTGGCAGTGTGCAAGTGTGTGTGTGTGTGTGTGTGTGTGTGTGTGTGTGTGTGTGTGTGTGTGTGTGTGTGTGTCCGTCCAGTGAATATATTTCGTCCGTATGTGGCCCTATTACAACATTGTCTGGCTATAGAAATGCAATTTTTACTCCTGTGAAGTGAAAACAGCTTCTAAAGCTTTATTAATCGAGTCAAACGCCGTAGGTGATCGCATGCACGCACACGCAAATGGCTGGATCCAACATTCACATGATCCACTCCCTTCCGACTGACTGACTGACTGGCTGGCTCTCACCCCGCCCTAACCCAACCAGTCCACACAGACACAGGATGGATTAACACAAATCTCATCTCCCTACTACAATCGGACTGTCTTATCTGAACCAATATTTAAAACCGGCATCCTATGAAACGACATTCAATGATGTACCATGTGAGTTAAATAGGTTGGGGGGGGGGAGTCCTTCCATTTTTCAAAGCACGTTAAAAAGCAGCTTTCCTGGAGTAGCGTGGGGTTATACAGCTCATCAATGTCATCCTCATCACCAGTATTACATCATACAACATTTTCATTTAAAACATTCCCCCTTTCAAGACGCAGGTTCGAGCTGAGCGCTTTCAAAATGTTTTTCCGCCGCTCCCATTCATGGTTTGGTTACATATACAAGGATTGTTTAGCATGTAAACAGGTTTTAAACTTACGGTAAGATGCCCACTTGTTGCTTTAAAACACCTGGCAGCAAACAAAAATGTCAAACTAGCCCAGGAGTGAAGACAAAGCTTTCTCTGTAAAATGTATATTTAGGAGGATCACGGGTGGTTTTTGATGGGGTTATGGGCTGTGATTAATTCAACTCACTATGAGTCATTTTGCCTGATGTAGTTATTTGCTCAAAATGTTTTTTTATACCCATTTGTTCACTAGATTCCCACTAGTTTGATGCACTGGGATTCATGGCTATGCATCATTAATCAAGATATAATTAACCAGGCACGACTAATACTGAAAAACAGGAAACACAGTGATTCGGTTGGCATTCACAGAACTGAGAGTGACATCTTCAGTGGTTCTCTGCCACTTTTATCGGAAATCCACAAAGCCAGAAACACATTTATGGTTATTCACTTTTGATATAACTGACTAGAATTGTGGGATATTTGTTGTTTTTTTACAGTCTTTTCTGGGTTAGATTTTGTGGGCATGTTGACTGGTTAATGTGTTTGTCAGGGATTTTTCTGTTAGCTCCCTTTAATTTGAGCGGTGTTTTTGTTTGGTAGGGAACACAAGGCCCTTGGATGGCTAACTGGTATGCCCACTCTGTCGTAGGTGCAAAACCAAGCTGAGCCAACAAACAGGTAGTTCCACCTACTAATGTAAACTTCACTCACCCAGCCAGGGGTTCCTCACTCTGGTAGAGGCACAACACCGCAGAACGATGACAACAATAGCATAGCTGTTGGCTGAGAGAAAGATCTGAAAGGGAAACCACCCAACATTCCTCAAGCCTGTAACTTTGTGCTAAAGCACCTTGTTCAAACAGTAGTCAACAGGAATGCTTGGATATAAATCTCTCTGTCTGTAGGAACTACAGTTTCCCAGCGTGACCGGTTGCCTCAGCAACACTAAAGCACTAGTACATGCCTGCAGTGATGCACAGTGAGGCAGGACGTGAAAAGAGAAACCGGTTATTTGGCGTTTTATGGTTCTGACTGGAGACCGTACATGGTCACTGAAGGCAGCGGCTCAGATCACAGTTACAGTTAAAAAAACTTAAAAAATAATTGTTTTGCCTACAAATTTGGCTTTATCTTTATGGTTTAAGCTACCAAATATTGTGACATCCGTGATACAGACAGAAAACCTAATTCAGAGCCCCTGTGAACAGAATGAACAGGAATACTCAGTAAATCAGACTGGATTGTAAAATGATTGCTGAACACAGCACTTTTTTACCAGGTGGCATTGCAAGAAATTATATAATTTAAAGAAGTATTTGAAAATTAGGTCACTGGCCAAAAAGAAAAAAAATAATATTCTACGCATGTAATTTTCCATAGAAGAGAGGGGGGGCCATGTCACGACTCAAGAGGACTGGACAGGAGGGCACAAAAAGCCCTCGTAACGTTGAGCTAATTAGAGAAGTTGGCACTGTGCCTCTCAGCACAAGCCTACAGACACAATGTCACGTAAAGGGATGAGCAGTGACCAATGATCCAAGCACAGGCCTCAGAGAGCTGCCTACAGCGGCCCAGAAATATTACATTTGTATTGCGCACAATTAGCCCAAATCCATCAGGCCATACAACTTCCATGCAAACAACCCATCTGCTAGATTACTAAATGTAGACGTTTCTCAAATGATCGTCTCCAGTTCGGTCCAAGGCCGTGTAGAAAGTTGCATCAAAGCAGAAACCCAACACTGGTGGATAGACTGTTCCGTCTGACACTCAGAGGCCCTGCATGCCGACACCGGGACTCCATGTTTAAACTCCCCCCACCACCCACTTTCTGACCAGGATTGCAGCCACGCTCGCGAGGACATGGGAGATGGGGTTAGCGCCGGGTCAAAGCCTCAAATAGGAAGGGGATCGTTTTAGAATCCGGCTGGCATATACATACATCACCCAGGACGATATGTTTTGACTCTTTGGACTGAACGGACAGCATGAAGGCCTCCAGCGGGCGTGACTGTAACAGAAAAAGTCAGCGTTGCACTTACGTAAATACAGCCATGACGTTGTGTAAGAACAACAAATCGAAAGTCATTAAGGTCTCACACATGCAGCTGTGTGTTATACAGTTAGTGTCCTCAGTCTGAATAGGACGACCACAAGCTGGGAGAAAAGGGCAAGTGACGGGGTGAGGGGGGGTTCAGAGTATGATCGTTGTGTTTTGCTTGCGTGAGGTTAGCAGGCATAGAGCCCAGAGAGAAGGCTTGTTACCTGACAAGTGTGTTAGTATTGCTGCCAAGACATGCTCCGCAAGGTGGTAGGCCTCGGCTACCCACACGTCGATTGCCTCTACCTCTTTGGAATACGTGCGGTCGGAAGCAGGCTTGTTTTGGGGAACCTGGTCGGTCGTCGTGGAGGACAAGGTAGACTGTGATTTCTCAGAGGCCATGATACCAGACTGAAGGTCGTCATCCTCTTGGCTGCTTCCCAACTCTTTGAGGGCATTGATAGTGAGGCGTTCCTGCTCCAAATCCATAACCATGGTTGGTGAGGATTGGGCAGGGGGAGCGCCTGTTTGAGGACACGCATCCTGGGCGGTGAGACCCTGACGGAGGTCTTCTGGATCTTCATCCTGCCGTGACTTCAGGCACTCCCTCATGAACTCAACAAAGCTGTCCGTGGCACCAGCAACAGAGCAGTCCGGTTCAATGCTTTCTGGGTCACTGGTGTTGTCTGGTGAATGGTGTCCTGCTTTGGTGTCCTTTGTCCCAGCATCCTGAGGTGGGAGAGTCTTGCTGTAGGCCGTGCTATCTGCGAGAATGTCACCATCAAGTTTATTCTCAGTGAAGTGCTCAATGTCCCTGCCAGGTGGTTCACTCTGAAAAGAGGAGAATGGATCTCTGGGGAAGTCCCTGGGTGACGGCTGGCCTCCAACTGGTTTGGGGAAGGAGTCCTCTTCATCCACTGAGGTGATATCCTCCTCCTCTGTGGTTGCATTGTTTTGAGGAAGTAGTTGTTCAATATGGATCTCAGAGATTTGATCCTGAGAAGGTTCAGGTACAGCATCAACGTTCCTCCCTTTGTCATCAATGGAATCATCAATAGAGAGTTCTGGGTCTTCATCAAGAGCTTCTCTGTCATGTTTACAGACTGAGCCTTCCAGTGTGTTGTTGGATTTTGAAAGTTCATTTGTCTGCATATAATCGTCTCGAAGATCAGACTTTTCATCAAACGACTGTCCTAGCTTCTCTTTGAAAGGAAGCGGCTCGACGGTGTTGTCGGCAGAGCTGGGTTTAAACAGGATATCTCGGGCATCAGCTGACCAGTCATCGTCATCGTAGTCAGGAAAGTCTGAAAGGTTCTCTGTGGCTTTCTCTGATGGTTTGCCAGTGTAGGGGGTAGACTTTTCAATAGACTCATTGGATGTCTGTGGTTTCTCAGACTCCACTTTCTGTATCTGCGAATCAGAACTTGAGTCTTTTGTCACATCACTACGTTGCAACCCATCATTAGACGGCACAGTCTTTTGACTATCTGGATCGTATTCGGATTTAAGTATCTTGTGTTTTGGTGAGTATTCTGCATCAGAACCGACAGGAGAGGAGGGAGGAGAGTAACTCTGATATTCTAATGGTGGAATGTTGGACGATTCGTTTTTAGTCACATTTGGTTGTGGGTCAGGTTTTTTTGGGGACTCTTGCACTGAGAACTTTGATGAGTCTTTTACAACTTCATAACTTTCCTCCTCCTCCTCCTCTTCGTCCATTTCCATATCACTGTAATTTGGCTCATCTGTCTCAATGACATTAATAGTTGGGACACGCATAGGCTGCTTTGCTGGCAGGGTTTCATTTTCTTCAGTAGGGACAGAAGGAACAGAGGGGTTGGGTGCAGGTTCAGCATCACCTGACGAAGAGGTGTCAGGAACGGATGGGAGGGAGGAAGCATCCTCAATGACAGTGTCATCAGAGTCTCCGGAGCTGTCGGCTTCGACAACCTCTGGGGGCTCCAGGTCACCCCCCCATGGGACCTGTTTATTCTTTGAGACCTTCTCTTCAGAGTCCGAGGGAGGTGGGGGAGAAGGAGGGGGAGAGTGTGTGTCGAAACCAGCAGGAGGGGCAGGTGAGGCAGGCAGCTCAAGGTCAAGGGGACCTTGGGTTTCAGTCATATAAGCTGTAGGTAGAAAGCTCAGGTCAAATTCAGATTCTTCCTCCACGCTAGAGTGCTGCCCAGGGTCTTTAAACAGATTTTTCAGTTTAGGACCTTCAATGGGAGAATCCATGAAAGCATCAGGGACACTTGCAAATGCTTCTGTAACGTCGGGCACCACTTTATCTGCCAATTTTATCTCCTTGAATTTGCCACCATTCTCTGACACATCATCTTTGCTAGCATATTCTTTGTCTTCAAAGTCCGGCACAGGTGGCAAGTGAGCTCTCATCCAGTCTGCAGTGTCTTCAAACTCGCTCCCTTGTCGAGCTTCCCCCAGGACCTCAAATGGGGATTCTGGTGAATCCTGATCAGTTGATGCTCCCTTCTTCTGGAAAGGTGATGTGGTCTCTGCCATTACCTCAGGAGACTTCTCATGGTGACGTTCTTTGAAGTGGGGGAAGCCCCCTTCATTCTTCAGCTCTGGCTCCTTCTTTTTAGCAGCCAGGGCCTCCAGAGCCTTTATCCTCTCAGACACTGGGGACGTTACGACTGGCGAATCATCCGGCTTACCACCAGACACACCCGATGACGCGACACTCCCGGAGTTTGCAGGGGAAAATGAGACGGGCTGAGAAGGCCCGGTGAAGCGAAGTGAGGTGCCCACACCTTCTGGGCAGGGCTTGTCAGAGCCCAGCACCACCTTTTTGTCTGTATCGGCCATGCACAGAGGCAAGGAGGGGAAAAGGGGAACAGGAGGTAGGTAATAAAGATCACAGACACACTCGAACTCCCATGCACTTTGTTATATTCGGCGGATGCCATTTTGTTGCAGCCCAAGCAATCATGCATAGCACAGGACGGCGTACCTGGCAGTAATGAATGAGGCTGTCAGTCAGCATGCTGACATAACATCTTCAGTGGTTGCCATTGAAGAGCATTTTTCAATGAGGCAACATCAGAAATGACTTATGTGGTCAAAATGGAGAAGCACCAACCAAAATAAAATATGTAAACAGTCCTAAGCCTTGGGTATGCACATTCTTTTCTCAAATAATAAAATGTAAGGTTAACCGCCAAAACATGGCCCGGAGTTTAGTTAATCAGGTACTCTGTTTGGTATGTTGTACACAACTCTTAACGCAAATGCACTGTTGTGTCTGCTTATCGACAAAATTCTAACCCATCTGAAGGAAGAGATAGTGTAACAACACAGTGCTCATCCACGGCCTTCCTTCCTCTATCTGGGTAATATCAACAACCTTGTGAGAACTGTTGTGCAGTCACTTCTCCAGAGGACTCTCTGGGGATTAACAGAAATGGTCACATAAGGAGAAACAGTCGCCGTTTACTCGCAGTGCCTCTCACAGGCTGGAGTTCAGGTCATATGACTGCAGTCTGATAGGAAACCAAAAATAAATTATGATGTTATTTATATAGTGACCTAATTAGCACCTTATTTGACAACTCATTCAGCTGTTACTCGCATTTGAACACCAACTCTACGCCTACATACCAGTGGGAATTCACCTCATGTTAAGCAGATACATATGCATTTGCACCCCAATCCTGCAAACTGTGTACAATTTGAAATCAAGCAGTTGAACATAAATCCGGTATTTTTTTTTATGTTCTAAAATGACTGATCCCTGTATTCTACACTTGCCGAACGCCGAAAATATGCCTAATAGAACGAACACACACACACACACACACACACACACACACACACACACACACACACACACACACACACACACACACACACACACACACACACACACACACACACACACACACACACACACACACACACACACACACACACCCCAAATAATGACATCACTCTGTGTTGCTGTACAAATCACATGACAAAAACTGTTAATCCATCACGGTTACCTCACAGCAAAGCTGATGTGACAAGACTGCAACTGTGATAAGGAAACAGTCAAGACGCAGTGCATCCTGGGACAGGGGCATACATGCGTAGTCCCCAAGGTGTTCTGAACGACTGCTCAGTTGACTAGCTGATCCCTTTTCCAGCCAACTCCCCTGCTGCCATTTTTAACACTGACACATCAGTGGCCATCTTACCTAAGCCTATCCCATGATAAACAACTTATTCATACCAACATTTTGACAAACAGTCTTCCTCTGGAAATCATTCATATCAAATAGGCAGAAGAAAAAAGAAGAGAGAAGAGTTTTTCTCCAACTACACAGATATCTTGTTGAATCAGCTGTAGTATGTAATGATTTTCAGTTGGTTCCCCCAGGGGGAGCCATGAGCCTGCAGCTACCCTCAACCCTGCACACTGGGGAAATGTTGTTTACTAGTACACAACTCACTGGTAGACTTTGTCCTGGTTTGGACCCCCGCCTTCACAGCACATTGAGGCCCATTATGCATTGTTCTAACTGGGCCACATACACGAGTAGACCGCTAGCTGAAAGCAATGTAGTATTTTGGCTGTACACTAACAACCAAATGCCAAAACAGGCTACCACTGCAAATAATCAGAAACAATAGGGAGCCAACACTCCTTGATTAGAATCACTAATACCTGCCCAAGCCAGAACACCCCAGAAGACCCTTAGTACCAACCCCAAATACCCCAGAAGACCCCTAGTACCAACCCCAAACACCCCAGAAGACCCCTAGTACCAACCCCAAACACCCCAGAAGACCCCTAGTACCAACCCCAAATACCCCAGAAGACCCCTAGTATCAACCCAAAACAGACAACTAATGGCCACACAACACCCAAGAAGAAGCACTGAAAAAAGGATGTAAACTACAATCCAACTGATCGGTTATGAAACACTACTATTACAAATACTAAACTGATTCTTTCAATCACAGCATCATTAAGGGAGTGCCTTTTACAAAAATCAACTCCCCAGAGTAATGAAGGGAGATCAGCAAGATTGCTGAAGTATGTAGGCTTCCAAAAGGGACACAACCAATTCCCCTTTTAAATGCCCTATTTAACAGAAAACCAACTATCACACAATACATGTTATGCCTTGCAAGGCAACATCTATGACAAAGTGTGGTGTCGATCATTTTGATATTATGACAAAGACTCAAATAGCCTTTGGGATCAGACATGGCGTTCCAGAAATTCCAGTAGGGATCACAGCTTAGCAAGTCAAGCAAAAGCTAGACATCTTTAAAAGGACTAGAACTACATGTTGGGTATGCACTAAAAAGGCAAGAGGATATTGCCCGTCTAAAGTCCATTCCACTGCAGTGATGCTAGTAGGGTACAACACGTCTCAAAGAGCGTGAACCCAGTACAATAACCTTTGGTGCAGAATAGTTGTCATCGCAGTACCAGATGAGATCAAATTCCATTGGGTACACCCGATCCAATCAGTGATGAAGAAAACCGGTCCAAGGAATTTGTCACTCCGTGTGTGTGATCAGATCACTGTGTTGGACTGTGTGCATATCCTAGCATTAGACAAGCAGATTCTGGTAATCTTGCCCATCTAAAGTGTAACACTTTCTAATCTACCCATTCAATTGGTTACTACACAGGCCTACAAACACATTGTATAATGTAAAATACTGGCACAGTTGTGTTGTAAAAAGGGAAATGTAAAGGCAAAAATCAAATGGTTTTAAACAAATGAAAAGACCTTAAAATAAAACCTACTATTAGGCCCCAGCAGAGGTGACATGCAAAAAGCCTTAGAAGCCATGAGCAGAGGTGGTGAGGTAACAAGCAGCCAGGATGGAGGGCTCACACCCTGACCTGGATCCCACAGAGTAGCGATGGGTCCCTCCCTCAGTGCCCCCATCCTTCAGTGTTGGTACAGGTTCTGGGTTGGGGGGGCTCCAAGAGATAGGGACTAAGTCCTCGGGAAAGGGGACATCTATCCAAGGACACTTGGGAGACCCCCCAGAGAAAACCAACCTGATCCATTTTTAGAGTTTTATGCTCCTCACGCTCGCAGAGTGAACTTGAACTCGTCTCCACCTTCTTAAAATAAATCGGCAATCTTGGGATTATCTTGGACCTACAGTGCTGTTAACCTAAATAACGCGATGGAGCAGAGCCGGCAGTAAAGACTGGAGACGGATCAGCTTGCCATCATTCTGTGGGGAGTGGAGATGCTTTTATCCTCCTTTTGGTATGTCCTGCCCATTTTCGGAGGAAGGTAACAACTGGCAACAGGCACTTCTGGGAGATTCAGAGGGCCTTGGGGAACGACAAAATTGCATTTAAAAAGCACTCTAGTGGTTTTTGTTTGAGTACATAATCTCACTCAAACAAAAAGCCCCCCCCCACCCCAGTGCTTGACACCAATTTATTCAAATAAAAATTCCATCAATTCCACTGGGAATGTCAGTCGAAATAGGGAATACCAATGAATTCCATTGGGAATCAATGTCCTCTAGGCTTGACTTATTACGGCGCCTAGCGATTTGCCCTGTGGAGGCACTGCTTCATTCCCCGCCGGGCAGTGTGCCTAGCTGGCTGGCTGTACGGTGTGTGGCACACAGGTCGGCTACATTACACGCAAGCGTGACTACTTTCCTCTGGCGATGGACTGAACAGGCTGCAAGCCTGCAAACGTCCCCGAGAATAGAGATTCTCCCATGCAATGCACCGCGGTTGTCAGTCAAGGAGCTTGGTCAGTTTCCGCAGCTAGTAATTAAACAGATTCCAACTGTCAAACGTGGAGAGGGAGAAGCATCCCTACCCTGCAAAACTGCTTTTAGAGGAGGAGCCAAAGGGGTCAGCAACACTGGAAATGGGAGAACATTGCAGGGGTCCTAGGGGGAGAAATGGGGCATTGAGGTGTCGTTTGAAAACTGCGCAGTGGGATGGGGGGGGTGAAGAGATGGGTTGCAGGTTTCTTTTGCAAGCCTCCGTGTTATGAAGTTCTTGGTGGGTTCTGCGATAGGACAGGGTCACTAGAGAGCAACATGGAAGGCATTACCGCGGCAGCCGAGCAAGAGAGGACAGGGGGAGAGAGAGAGGGATAGGGATAGGAAGGTCTGAGGATAGCAGGCGAGCAGCGGAAGAGAACCATACACTTGCCTTGAGGAGACTGAATGAGAGATACAGGCGAAGAGGAAAGAAAGGAATCTGAAAAAATCAAAAAAAGACAGAAGAATGAACATCCTAGAACACCAGGAAATAACCCCCCCATCCCCATAACAACCCTAACCCACCCGTCCCCAGTCCCCACCTTATACATTAACAAAATAACCACATTTCAGCAGGAGGACATTCCCATTCAAACGTATATCCCCTGTACAATACTCTACGTTCCTTAATCCAGGCTGTCAGAAGCGACAGTGAAAGAAATTGCTAACATGCAACTCTTAGCATCCTCTTCACTACCAGTAAACTAGGATCAACTGACTCCATGCACTTAGCCTTTTCTATGCAAGCAAAGACAAGACAATAACAGATACATGACTAAGCAGACGACAAACATTTTTAAAATGTCACTACGCACAAACAGTGACAATGCATCCGGCAACTGGACTCAGTCTTTAAGAGACAACTGTATGGCATCATCCATGCAATGTGTACATACATCTCCCATGTTCTGACTGTGCGTGGTGCCTTCCTGGCAACCGCTTCGCGCTCACATTGCACCTACTTGCTGGGAAATCATGTAAGCTAGAGCATTTCTCTGCCGAATTTCTCCATCCCATGTGATCTCGAAGAACAAGAACAGCCTTGGTGCAGCATTTGGAGCAATCTAACTGGTTCTTTGAATATCAATCTGGGAGCGCACAGATTATTAGCCCAACCCACAGATCGCGGAGGGCGCCGCAGGTCAGACGGGATGGCTCAACTAATGCGTTGGTTAAACAAGGTGTACCGCTAGCAGGGAAACATCTGGCGAGATCTTGTCGTGCAGCATTCCTCTGTGTGGCTCTCACCCAGACTCTCCCAACGCTATTTTCACTAAGCCACACCTTCAACTAGGCCAACGATCGGCCATGAGTCAATGCTAGTCTTCTTTTGATTAAATATCCAAAACCACCCCGAAAACATTGATGTTATTGTGCAAATACATGAACTACTTGAGGCTGAAATACCCCGCCCCCCCCAACCAGTTGACAAAAATAAATGAGAAAAATGTGTCTTTGTTCAGACTTCGACCACAGGTCTAGATGAGAGGCCATTTTGAATGTCATGCTCCTGATATCCCTCTCCTCATCTCCTTTCTTAAACCAGATTGGATTAAAAGGCCAGATGGGAGGGATCTCGTTTTCCCCCAATGATTAACTTTAACACCGGGTCTTCCTGGTCAGATCAAAAAAAATCCTGTGGCTCTCCAGGAACAAGGTTGCCTATCCCTGGGATGTATAGCTCACTGGTATAGCTCACTGGTATAGCTCACTGGTATAGCTCACTGGTATAGCTCACTGGTATAGCTCACTGGTATAGCTCACTGGTATAGCTCACTGGTATAGCTCACTGGTATAGCTCACTGGTATAGCTCACTGGTATAGCTCACTGGTATAGCTCACTGGTATAGCTCAGCCATGTGACAAATCTATGGGTGACAGACAAGTCTATTTGAACTATATGATTATACCTGGATGTGGGCCTCTCAGGGAGGGGCGGGGATTGGGGGGGGTGGAGTTGGGAGCCCACTGGCAGTACCACCAGAGCAGGGACTAACACGGCATCCCAGTCATGTTCGTCCCATCCCTGAGGAGAGTTGAGTCATGTCACTCGAAACCCCCCGGGCACCAGCTTGCTGCCTCAGCCCAATTCACTGACCTTAGAGATTATAATGTCCACCCAGGCAGGGTGCTGGCCAGCGAGAGGGGGAAAAAACTTGGGGCAGGAGAGAGCAAGAGGAAAATGAGAGGGACACAGAGGGGGAGCCAAAAGTACCCCATGTTCTCACTACATTCCCTCACACAAACCCCAACCGGGGCTTAATCTGCAGGCTTCTCAGCGCACAGGCCTGGGCTCTGGATCAGTCATCTCCCTTCATCCGTTTCACTGAATCTTAATGCACTCATCCAAAAACCTGCAGAACGTTGATTCCCTACTCAGAGAAATAGGGTTTCATCTGATGACATCTCCAGTCCGAAGGGCCCCTTCAACCAGTCATGTAACTGTATATTTTTGTGTTGCTCGGACCGTCACGTGCCCGGTAAAGTAAACGTGTATTGCTCAGTTGTAACTGACCTTGGCGGTCTATAGGATTTAAGAACAGCTGAGGATCCAGATCAAACATCCATAGCCTATGAAACCGGAGATGCGGTGGAGCACCGGGTTTAGAGCGTGTTTAGAACGGACAGTGAAAATACCATATCGATGCGCTTCAATTATGCATCTTCAGTCTAGTGGTCGATTTTGTTTTACCGGCAGCGCTGCGACTTCCTTTGGGACTATTAATAGACGGGTCAGTACAAGATCCCGAAACAGAAGACATTCTCAAACTGCGGCGGCAGTCAAACACGTACAGGGGGGACAGTGTGATCGTAATGTAGGGAACATTTTGAGTTAAGAGTTTTTAAATTATTTCGTAAAATCTATCACAGAGGAAACATAGATTATGACATTCTGCCACCTTGAAGGCAATGAAAGGAATGTAGAGGGTGTTTTTATTTAACTAAATAACCCTGACAATCAAGAGACTCAGTAGACTGCAAATGAACCTGAGATCTCACAGCTTGAGATTTCTTCAGGCCGATCTCTCTGCTACTTCCTTAGCAACCGGTGCTACAAGTGTGTTGTGAAGGAAGTATTATTTTGGGGGACTGGACATCAACAGCTAGCATAATAGCACAGTACATTACACAACAGAACGACAGCTCTAGACTGCTCGGCGCACAACAGCCATCAGTTGAAATTTCTGCTCCTATCAGTGAATATATATTGATCGTTTTTGGTTTTCTAGACAAGGCGATTTGTTAACTCTGCCATGTCACATCTGACACTGTCAGTAGCTCCAAGAAGACACCATGACTAAGCTACTGTACAACACAGGGAAGGTGGAGGAAACAGTAACTACTCATAACCAGGAACAGACATCTGTCGCAGAGCCCCTATACATCCGAACTGGTGTGGGTGGGTGTGACCTAGGTCAAAATAAAGAATGAGACAGACAAGTAAAAGATTGCAAATGTGGCTTGGAGGTTTAACTTTCTGGTGGAAACTCCAAAAAAATGCCTAAGCAATTCATTTATTGACAATTATTTATTAAAAGTATGTTAATTAAACTACATTTCACAGGGGTTTCCCAACACCAACCTCTAATGCGTTGTTTGTGTCAACCGAGTGTAATTTTCAACGCAGATTGAACATTATTGGCCAATATTCTGGTTAAGCCACCTTTAAAGGTTTAATGGGTTAAATAACGCATTACTGCCTCATCAGCACTTGACAATCAAGCTGTATTAAAGAATAAAGGCTCCAAAAATACTCCCCAAAATATGCTAGTAAAACATCTTGACCTGAATAAATGAAATCATCGATTTTTAAAGCCCCTCCCTACGGACAATAAACAAAAGCTTGAAGATGGTTCGTATAGATCGCCCTTGTTTTGATTATGTACCCTGCAAAACATAAATATCCAGAGATAAGAAAATATCAAATAATCAATGCAGCTTTGTAAAGGAATGACATAGATTGTAATGTGAAGGGCCAATCTTCACGCATGGGTTTGTTTACCAATGTCGAATTGGACAAATGCGATTTTGGCAACAGGAAAAACACAGCGCGCCTTTAAGAGGTCCTCCTTTCATTTTCCGTTGCCCAGTAACAATGCATCTGCACTGCAGATTACCGTAGCCGCAGCAGGTTACGATTCCACCGCGACCCGAAGTGGTTATAAAATGTGTCTCCGTGTTTGGGTTCCCCGTCTTATTAAAAATATATTTTAGTTCGTTTTATGCAACGGTTAAAGAGAACCTTGGCCAATCACACAAATTACAACACACGAGGCCTTGCAACCAACTGGGGACGACTGCTATGGCGTTGCATCAAATCATGGTGCGTGTTTCTGAACCCAACAATCGGTTCTAGAACATTTTTTTTCTAGCCAGTGTGGCGCGTAGTTTGTTTCCATGGTCAACGGCGGGTGTTTGCTGGTCAAGTACATTGTCTGAAATTGGGATGTTTAACACCTTTGAACGGGAAATAATATTGTAAAACAAATACGTACTTTTGGCGTATATGGCCGGGGCTAAGCTACCTGTTCAACAACTTCCAAGTGTCTACCGAAAAGATGTCAATAATACTGTACTTATCGTGCCCAACAAATAAATGCCATGGCTGTCTTTCAATGCCCCCTTCAATGTCCTAAAAACCCATAACGGTCTAAACTAAGGCAATGGGCTACATTCGACAAAGCACATCCGTACGGGTTTAAAGTTGAGGCTTGAATACAATTTCTACGTTAACCATTTCAACGTTTCTGTTGAATGACATCTATACCTTACCGGACATTTTTGAGTCTTTGGCCGAGTTCTGTCCATCTGCAAGCCCCAGCGACGATGAAATCTGGGCGGACTGGGTCATTGGATCTGTCATTTTTCTATAAATTCAAAAATGTTGCACGATGGCAGCGATAATATGCTAAGCGGTGTTTTGTCTGTTACTGCAGTCCTTAAAAGTTCTTCCGACTTTACACGTATTCCCCACGAGCGGGACGCAGTGTCACCGAACCTGTGCACCTTCACGCGCACGTAGCAAGTACTGAAGCGCGGTTGATTGTGGAAGGGCTAGAACGAGCCACCGCAAGGCGGACATTTGACGTTCGCTCACTTAAAGGGCAATACACAACATTGTGTTTCAGGCCAACATGACATTATACAGTAGTCTAGGCAATAAATATTTATGCTAAAACTCCTTTTTGTAGCGTTTTACCATGTTAACATGATTCTGTTATAGTAATTTTGAGAATGCAAATAGGACTATGTAGAGATTAGGCTAGGCTATATTAAAATGAAGGCCAGTGTATTCAATATCAAATTACTGTAAAAAATAGCCTAACCCAAGATGTCCGGAGGACTACTAGGTTGCATGATATAAGATGAGCTCGAGCTCGATCGTGCATTTGAGCATGCAGTTTTTTATGTTTGTAAACCATTTCAGCTGCTACAAATTGAAGTTTATTTTGAAATTTTGAAGAGTTTATTGCCTAGAACTGTTTTCTCTTAATTGGAAAACATGTTTTCACGGTCGAGCTAACCACGTAATACATACTATAGTCTAAAAACATTCCCATGAAACATTGTTTTGCAAAGCCATTTCATTTCACTTGGGGGGTGTCCACGCCTCTTCCATTATGTAATGTTTGTCACAAACTTGCCATTTTGTAACAACATATCAATATAGCGTTATAATGTCGCCCTCTGCTGGTGATCCTTTTAGAACATTTACATTCGAGAAAACATGGCGCAATATTGAACTACATCTCCATACATGCATCTGTTCAATCGATAAGACTACGGAGACCGCGGAGACCAGACACAAGGAAGGTTGTTCAAACACTTTTAAACTGGGCACTGAAAGACCATATTTGTAGATCTACCAACATTCAGACTTAACTGACTACGTTTAGATATATGTACAAAACGCCGGGTTGCATCTTTGCGCTTTATGAAGCCGCGCCAAATGTTCTAGTTGTGACACGTTTGAACAGACCGAACACAGTCATTGAACTGCGCGGCAAAAGCGAGGCACAAACAAAAACACGCGGGTGCAGCTTTGAACAAAAGGGTGCGTATTATATGTATTTTAAAAAATATATAAGTGTAGCGGTGGGATAAGAGTTTGAGCATGTTTGTAACCTGATTGAAATTCACAGAGTTTCATTTCCAGGACATATAACATTTCGGAAATAGTATTGCTAGCGTAGCGTTGTAGCTTAGCTAGCCATATTGTAAATTATTTTACATATTGTTTCTCATACTATAGAAGTGGTTTGCGGCTGTTTTGCGTATCATCAATTTCCTTGGCTTGAAATTAGACTTGAAAGACATGTATCGAATATATTATACGTATTTTGTCTTGTGTGGGGATAGCTTTGAGTTATCTCACCTAGTTAGCTCGATATCTCTCTAGTTAGTTAGCTATGGCTATAATCCGGATTGGTAATATTAACGTTCTTTGCTACTGAATCCCATATCTGTGGGATCAGTATTTGTCCTCTCCATCAGTTTGTTTTTAAACACTTCGTCTAATGAATGAATGAATCAGTGGGTCAGTGCCACGCCCACTTTTCTTAAGCAACGTAGTCTGTTTGAATTTATTCTGTATTTATTTTCATCAAGAGGAAAAGGCCATACAAAATCACATACTAATTTCGGGGGAGCGTAAGCTATTTCTAAGTGTGTGTTGTTACTGATTTCCATATTGCTCCCAACCAGCCCTATGACATCACAGCAGCTGAGAGTAGAGAAGACACCCTTTCCTAGTGAGTGATTGAGCTGTGGCGCGGGAGAGGGGTGGGGCTCGACATGGGTCTGCACTCCGCCCAGAAGAAGCACTTTCCCCTGAAGGGGATCGACGGCGTGGTGGCGCTGTTCGACGCCGAGCTGCGCAAACCTGAACCGGACCTGGCTCTCCTCTCGTTGGTACTGGGCTTCGTGGAACACTTCCTCGCCGTGAACCGGGTCATACCCACAAATGTCCCCGGGGTGCGCTTCGAGCCCCTGGAGCCGGACTCTCCAAACTCCTGCTTTCCCACCGTGGAGTTGGGGATGATCTCTGCCCTGCACGAGCGCTTCACGGCACAGATACGTGGCGCCGTGGACCTGTCCCAGTACCGGAGGCCCGCCGGTGGGTCCAGCCGGGAACTGGTGAAGAAGGTGTCAGACGTCATCTGGAACAGCCTGAGCCGATCCTACTTCAAGGACCGCGCCCATATCCAATCCCTCTTCAGTCTCATCACTGGTACGGGTTGGGTTTTACGAGGGTACAGTACAATGTGACGCAATATTGTTTGTCGTAGATCGAATTAGGTAACACTTTATTTTGAGTGTCCCAAAATAGTTTATTTAGCTGCTCGGCAGATTATATACTTACTGTTAGTAACATTTTAACTATCGGCTAACCCTGAACTTTATCTTTATGCTAACCATAAGCCTATTTCTAAACCTAACCATAGCAATTAGTTGCTTATCAACAGGCACTTTTACTATCTATAGAACCTGATTCCATTGGAAGACGCGTCTCTATGCAAAAAAATACAAGTTGCTTGTGTGCAAAGCTACTCAAACCTATTGATGTCGGTCTCGGTAAAATAGGAACTAAGTTGGACAGCTCGGGGGTGGCGTTCGCGGTGGTTGCGGCGTGTCAGACGCTCGGTCTGCGGGACGTGCACCTGGCCCTGTCAGAGGATCACGCCTGGGTCATATTTGGCAAGAACGGGGAGGAGACCGCCGAGGTCACCTGGCACGGCAAGGGCAACGAAGATCGGCGGGGGCAGACCGTTGCGGCGGGCGTCAGTGAGCGGGTAAGTAAGGTACAGAGACTCTTCACCTCCACGCAGAAACGTCACATTACAACCATGCCGCCATTTACCTTGAGCTACAGATGAATGTAAAACTGCTGTCTCTGTCTCTCCCGCTGTCTGTCCGTCTGTTCCCTGATCCCGCGGCTGTCCCCCGTCTCCCAGAGTTGGCTTTACCTCAAAGGCTCCTACATGAAGTGCAACCGGAACATGGAAGTGGCCTTCATGGTGTGTGCCATTAACCCCTCACTGGACCTACACACCGACAGCTCTGAGTTGCTCCAGCTCCAGCAGGTCAGTGTGATGCCAATATCAACTGTAGGAATGTACTGTGGACCAGCGCACAGGTGGTCGTATGTGGAATCCGCTGTTTTGAGCGGGAGCTCCTGATATGATGAGGGATGATTTGAGACCTATTGGCCTCATCAAAGTACCAGACATCAAGCATGTTTGAGCTGTGGTTTATATTTAGTATACCGCATTGGTGTTCTTCTTTCTAATGTTCTCGGTCTCTCTGATTCTCTCTCATCCGTGCCCGTTTCTCATCCTTGCCCCCGCTACAGAGGCTTCTGTGGCTGCTATATGAGAGAGGAGACTTGGAGAGGTGGGTAACATGCTTTCAGAAACAAGTCATCTTAAAGACAGTCGTTTTCACGAAATGGCCTCAGTCGAATGTTGTCATTCTGCCATGTGACGGACGCTCTGTTCCCGCGCTCTTCCTCAGATACCCGATGGCCATGGGCACCCTGGCCGACCTGGAGGACCAGGATCCCATCCCGGGCAACGAGAGCCCCTACGCCATCCACCTTAAAGTGAGAGCCCGGTTCCTGCGCGGCAACATTCAAAATGCAACGCGCAACCGCATTTTATTAGCCGTTGTTCAAATAAGCTAAATAATGTCGTCCAGGGAGCTATTTATACCATGTCTGTGTGTTCCCAAGGCTGTGAATTCGGCCAAGAAGTACTACAACAATGAGCACATATACCCCTTCATGTACCTGGCCGGCTATCACTACCGACACCGAGAGGTCCGGGAGGCGCTGGGGGCCTGGGCTGAGGCGGCACAGGTGATGCAGGAGTGAGTTATTTCAGCCGCCTCTTATATGAGTCCTTCTCCTTACTGTGAGTTGTCTGGGTTTAATGGGTTCAATGTCTGAGTTGACGTGACCCTCGTATATTTCGCCACGTGGTTCTGGTCGTTTTTTTCTGTGGCTGTTTCACCGTTCTGAATTATGACTCACAGCCTTCTCTCTCTCAGTGTGCACACATTGATTTTGTAATGTTGTCAGCCTGCCCATGTTTTGAAATCCTGTTTGTTTCTGTGGGAAAGCCTGCTGACCGTGTTTGGTTGAGGTACGCAGTGACCATTGATCTCTGTTGCTGTTACTCCATTGGGGCAGCAGGGGGCAGCAGATCCCTAAATCTAATGGACTTTTTCCAAAACCTTTACACACCGTTACCCTTTCCAAACGTTAGTCAATTATGTTGTTTGTTGTCTTTAATCCGGACCAGGTTTTCTGTATTTGTGATTCCGGGTCGGCAGGATCTAGATTGAACCAATCTGGAAGACAGAGGGCTGGTTTCTCAGACACAGATTAAACCTAGACCTGTACTGACAAAAATCCAATTCATTAAAGATTCTCCCTTGAGTTTGATTTGTATTATTTTTTTGTCCTGGGCCTTCGCTTAACCTATGTCTGCTGAACTGTGGCAGCAGTTGTTACATATGGTAACTCAAGGAACTGACATCCTCAGTGGATGTGGACACAACTCCTACCTGTGTCCTAGAGAAGTAATGTGTTAGGGTTTGACTAGTGTTCTGGTGCAGCCTATGAACAACGTCTTCAGGACAGGAAAACGCAGGAAACGTCCCTTCAGTTGTGGCATTGGTCCTTGGTGGCAGTGAACCTGCACTTCAGTCTCACATAAACATACTATTCTTCGGCCTCTATGCGCTAAAAATACTCCCTGACTGGATCACAGGGAGCGACCAAATGGGCTCTCTGTCATCTGTGGTCCAGACACACCCAGACGAGCAGTCAGTGAACACCCCCCCCCATTCCCCTCTCTGGGCTCCCTGCTCCCTTTCTACATTTCCGTTTTTCTCCTATTGTTCTGTAACTTCTGCTTCCTCGTTTCACCGTCACCACAGAAAGGACTGGGATTAATGCTTTTTTTTGCGTGTGAACTTTCCGCCACTGTGATCATTTCCAACCGAGATGAGAAAACAGGCGTTTACAAATTCACACAACCCATCATTGTACTGGTGATTAATAATCAAATTGTTTGCCGCTTTTTCCTCACCTATGTACCTGTCTTTGACAGTTACAACTACTTCCGCGAGGACGAGGAGATCTACAAGGAGTTTTTTGACATCGCCAACGACGTCATCCCCACTCTGCTGAAGGAGACGGCCGCGGCTGCCGAGAGCGGAGGAGAGGGGAGTGAGGGAGGAGAGAAGGCAATGATCACTATTCACTTTTCACATTGAAACGAATCCCTTTCTACTGTCCCCGTCTCCAAGTCCATTAGCTGCTCCACTGCATTCACGCTTCTCTTCTACTCCCCTCCCTTCAGGACCAGCCCAGGCAGGCGGCGGCCCTTTCTGCCCTCCAAGACCCGGAATGCTTTGCCCACCTTCTGCGGTTCTACGATGGCATCTGTAAGTGGGAGGAGGGCAGTCCCACACCGGTCCTCCACGTGGGCTGGGCCACGTACCTGGTCCAGTCTCTCAGTCGCTTCGACGCTCAGGTTAGACCCCTCTAAAGGGGATTTTCCACTCAAGCCGACGAGATCATTTCCTGTTCCGCATTAAGTGGACCGTACCTGCACACGTATCCGTGTGCATGCCAAACCTCTTTGTTTCCGCCTGTGCTCACCGTCAACGCTCCCCTCGCAGATTCGTCAGAAGGTGTCCATCATCACCAAGGAGGCGGAGCCCCAAGAAGACGACGACCAGTCCAGCGAGGATCCCCGGGAGGGCCGGAGGCGTGGCCCGAGACGCGAGTCCAAACTGGAAGACCAAGCCTCGCCGCCAACACAGTCCGCCCCCGCCACCCTGGCCCCACCCCCGGCCCAGCCCTCCCAGGCCCGGAAAGTGGGCGGCGAGGGTGGCACCCGACGGCGCTCCTCTGGGCTTCGCGCCGGAGACCTGGAAGGCAAGGCCAAGTCCCCCAGCCCGGTGCCCTCTCCTCCCCAACAGATGCCCTCCCCCGGTGGAGGCCCCCTGGTGGCCTTCCAGAGCAAGAAGATGAAGGGCATGAAGGAGCTCCTGTCCGCGGCCAAGGTCAACTCCAGCGCCATCAAGCTGCAGCTCACGGCCCAGTCCCAGGTGCAGATGAAAAGGCAGAAGAGCTCGCCGACCGGGGACTACACCATGTCGTTCATGAAACGCCAGCGCAAATCTCTCTAAGGACTTCCTCTAGACCGTTTCCCAGATCTGGCGATGTGTAGATAAGTGTCTGTAAACCTCTTCTGGGGGGGAAGAGAACCGCTGACTGGCCCGACCGCTGGCTGAGGTAGGAGTTGACTAGGTGCCGGTCAGTTTGAATCCGGGTCAGGGCGTACCGGCTGTGCCTGGAGGAGACTGCAGAGGCAGCACAAATCCGCTCAGTGCTGCCCAAGCAACGGAGCGCTAGTGGGGGAGGACGAGACCGTTATAGCAAATTGGAAATAACTAAATTAGTAAAAAAGAAAATGGGGGTTGACCGTTCAAGTTGTTATTTTGTGGGTTGACTATACGGCACAAACACCTGTGACCAGGTTTAACTGTACAGCACAAACATGCGTGTGACCAGAATAGACTTTGTCTCCTTCGGGGGAAATAAAGGGAGCTGCTGTCTGTAGGAAGATATCCCATTGTCCCCTGACTGAAGCAAGGCTACAATAGGAGACTACCGCATCGACCTGCTTGTTTTCTCTGCGCATTGTGCGTTTTTCTTTTTTCCAAATGTTCTTTTTGAAGTCATATCACCCCCCTGGTCGGGATACACAAGTGTCAGGAAGCACATCAGGTGTGTAAAGGAGCGATTATGGTCACTTAAATCAAGTTTGAACAGAATTGTTGACCAGTAAAACATTTGGTTTTTAATCTTGTGATTCAATAATGATCAAGTGTCAGCTTTTGTGGCATGTAGGCAGTAGTGCGCTTCAACTGTTGAGTCCGGGTTGAATGATATTTGAAGTTCTGCAAAAGCCAAAGTAATGGGCATTTAGATTTGTTTTTGAGATCTAAATGGGTGGGGCAGTTATTCCCTTAGCAAACGGTCTGTATTCCAGTCTGTCTTTTCTAGTCTTGAATGTTCATATTTTTTACTGAAAATCCTGGAAGTGAATCTGACAATTGCCATGTAACAATGTCCTACTCTGTCTATGTTGTCTCTTATGCTAGCTATTCGTTGCCTTACTTTGCCTATTTTTATTTCTGATTTAGGTGGCCTTTAGTACTGAGACAAGCCGAAGCTGCAATAGGCAACCTCATGATTAGAAAGCGACCAGAAAGACCACGCACTGTTAAAAGGGGATTGCTGTAGGTGTCCCGGCTAGTTACATACAATAGTTTTTTGCTTGATAACTTGTTTTTTTATCTGCAGATAATAAAAATAAGTTAAAATCTGATTTTATTTCCTGGAACATTCTTTTGACATGACATGATTGGTTATGTTTACGCTTTGTAACCTGCTACCCTGCGTTCTTGAGCGGTGAAATTACGTAATGCGCAAATACCACAAGATTTGAGGACTATACTACCTTGACTACAATACGCGGCAGTGCGTGAGCTGGTGTTACTCGCGTGCAGTGACATGAACGTCTGGGGGAAACAGCGGTGATATCCGGTGCCCGGCAACGTAATTGGCTCTACGGATATTATTCATGTATTACATTTACCTGGTCAAGACAATCGTGGCGTTGACTAGTAGTATTCACGAGATTGCGCCCCAGGGCTTGTTGCCGCTGTAACCCACCGCGCTTACAGTGGTTGGCTTGATGTGTGTAGTCATGAGCGAACAGACGCGCGTGTGAGACCAGACTCCGTTCAGTCTGCAAGTATGGATACCACTATTGGGGTGTCGTTTTTGGACCCTTTGAATGATTACGAGTTAATTCATCGTATTGGGAGTGGCACGTACGGGGATGTTTACAAGGTGAGTCGGCCGTTTGGAATTGCGTGATCTGCTAGGATTTGATCGTTTGCGTTTTGATTGGATACGTAGGTGTTTCGAGACCGCGCGGTTGACCTGTGCGTCTGCGGTTAAATCGCCCAGCCTAAGAGTTTATAAACGTTTATATCTTCCGAAATGTTGAATATTGTCTGCATTTAGTGTTGACAATTTCTGAAAGAATAGATGTGCTAGGCTACGTTATTGCGGTGTCCTATCTAATCCTATCGTTATTGCGCAAACGTCAACTTTCTCATTTAATCAGGGGTGCTGGTTAAATGTTTGACATACCACCCCAGACGGACAGCTACGCTTAAGGGGAGAATTATGTGTGTATGCTTATAGGTTTGTGTCAGCACGTTAGCGACAATGTGAGGGGACGTATGGATAAAGAATTTTACTGGTAGTTCGTCTTCTGTTTAGTAGGCACGGTATCCGGACAGGTCCATTAGTGCCACATCCATTAGGACCTAGCTATTAATAAAGCGATATTCGTCAGGGTTGAACACCGTTACAGTGGATTGACCTGTTGATGAACTCACCCCCATTCCGAAAAGCTCTTGGGGAAATGATTATTCTGTCTATAATTACTGTAGTAGGTGGTAAACCTTTTAGACAGACGGTACAATTTAGTTAGGCTACAGGTCTCTGTTACAAAGCAACACTTTTTTTGCCATCCTTGCTTAATTTATTTAATTAATAAAAAGTATCAGTCACTGCTGTTTGGAGTTGATATGAGCTGCAGGATACAAACATCCTGTCATCCCACCCTGAATGTCTCTTACATGCATCCTGTGAGAATGACCAGCTCAGATTCCTGTGTGCCTCTTAATCCCTCCTTGATTCTGTGTCAAATGTGCTGCCCTTGTTTAAAAAAAAACAGAAAAAAGTAGGTGGAAGCATAATTATGTGAACCTTCCGGATGGTGTTGTCTGAACAATTAAAAACGAGGAAAATGCCCTCAATTTCACATGGTCTAATGTTGTATGTCTACTGAAATGTTCAAGCAGTCATTTCACCCGTATGCTAATAATGGATTCTGATTTACAGTAGCAAGTAGGGGGAAACTACGGTTAACTGTGTTGCTCGTGGATGGACCTACTGTTTTTTTTGTTGGTTTGATTCAAACCAGCGACCTTTTATATACAGGTCTATTAGGCTATCCTGCCACCCTGAACAACTGCCATGTCTTATTGATATGTCACTGCCTGGGTTGTGCCTGTCTGACCGTCTGCCCACTGTGAAAGGGGAGAGACTGTTACAGTCTCATAGACAATGGCCCATTATCATCACCTCCTACTACCTTGCTGGCAGGCCTACTCACTGCCGTGGTTCTGTTTTTCCAGCCTTGTTGGAGGTCAGGGTTCAAACCACTGGACATGTGACCTAGTGGGCTCCCTTACTTCGTGGACATTCAGGAGATGACTGTTGTTCACAGGAAACCCCTCAGCTGATGGTTTGGCTTTTGAGTATGTGAGCCATTACAGCTACGTGAATAGCGAATGCAGAACACAAAGCAGGGTTTTCATGCCTCTTGTACGATGATAATAATCTCATTGACCTCAGCTGAAAGTTGCTTTTTCATTTAAATAGCGTTGTCTTATCTTGTAGAACTAGGCCCATGTGAGCAGAAGGTTAGCTGTCAAACGTGTACATTCAGAGTTATGTACTTGTTATGGCTGGACTGGGAATTCCTGAGGTTCGATGTTGGGGAAAACCCACAGAACAGAAAAAGAAATGTTCAGAAAACCGCAGCAGAACTGCAGAGCCCAGTCCACGTCATCAAGGCTCTGGGTCGTTAGATGCTGCCCATTACATCACACTCACAGATCTGACAAAAATGGAGGAACCAGGTTTCCAGCAGGCCACAGGGAGAGTAGAGAGCCTTTTGAGGCTGATGGAAGAGACCATTCTGGGGCTGATAGATGACCACCACCGAGGACCTCCAGGAAGGAGGGGTGGACAGAAGGCCAGGGCCAGGGAGAGGATGTAAGGAAGTCAGAGAGAAAGTCATTTAGCTGTCTGCCCTAATTTTGTTGTTTTGCTGTGCACCAGCTATATAGTTCACTGTTTCTGCTGGACTAGGCCTATTTGTTCACTGAGTGTCTGTTGTGATTTGAGGCAATTTAAATGCAACATGCTCCTGAAGGGGTTCTGTTGAAAATTAAGGAAAAACCTTTCATGTTTTTACCATGTGGAATTTCACTAATCTTACCCTGTGAGAAAGATCTTTTGGTACCTTAATCAAGACTGTGGTGAGGTTTTCTTTTTCTCCCCATTGTCTGCGCGATCGAATGTTAATGTAGCTGTTGTTTCAGGCTTCTAGTGCCGAGCCTTGAAGAGGCCTTTTAGTCCCTTTAGTCACAGGAAGTTCTCCGGTATGACAGGAAAAAACACAGGACGTCGGTGCAGCCAAGCTTCAGGTTTTGTCTACAGGCCCCCGGACTGTTGTGCTTAGAGACAGTTGAGGGCCTTAGAACGTGATCACTGCGACTTCTCTGACAGAAAGGAAGCCAACCATGTTTAGAGGTTAAAACGGGAAGAAATGAAGGATTAACAAAGACGTCGTGAACCACGTCCTATGGATTGAACAGCAGAGAAGCAGGGATTTACCTCACGCCACCGCTAACCTAGTTTCCAATGTCTCAACTTAAACCGTCACCGACGTCCACGCTCAAGGTTCTGCATCTCTGAGGAGACATGATATTCCCCACAAGATTGGTGCTGCATCAATCTTAATCCTAAATGCCAACGAATATTCCATGTAGGGAATACTTAGCCGTTTAAAAACAGACAGGTGGCGCACAGAATATACCTCTTACTACTGTCGCTACAGTGGTCTGCGGCAGCCCCTGTATTAGTCTGCCGCTGTTAAATTGATGCAAGGTGAAGCTGAAGGTTAGAGACGTCAGCAAACTAGTCTGGTTCGACAACCAGACGCTGATACTGTGTTTTGGACACATGCCCAGGGCTCCCTATTGAGATGGGAGGGGATACGCAATCCTTTGGAGATAACCCAGTTTTAGTTCAAATGTATCGTGTTGCTGTAAAGGTCAACAATATTCATTTGAGTTTCACAAAGAGGCCTTTCTTAACAATGAAAGATACTTGGTTTTCAGATTACACTAACAATTTTTTGACAGTTGTTAGGTACTTTGTGTACAAATATAACTGGTTAATACAGGAATCAGTGAATAACAATTTTTACTGTAATCAACAATTCCTAGAAGAGGAATGGAGGCACAAAACCAGTGGGGTATGTTCGTGTCCACACCTAAACATTTTGTACAATCGCGCCTCTGAAGGACAATGATGTGCTCATGTCAATTGGATGCCAGCCGTGATATAATCTCGGCTCTCATTCTCTGATTCGGGACCGCTCGTCGCTTCGCCTTTTCCCCGGAAAATGTAACATCTATTACAGCCCCCCTGTTGAACACTTCCCAAATGTGGGACATCGCCCTCGGTGCCTCCTATTCAACCAAGAACGAGGAGCTTTCCAGGACAGCAGATCCACACCATGGTTGCAATAACCATAGAGATAGACTCTGTGCACTGCTCCATTTTGGCATGGAGGTGGCCAAGATCAACAGTGAGAGGGAGTATATGTCTATCTAGAGACTACGGATTGCCCCTTTAAAAAATATGCAAACACCTAATTGACCGCAATAAATAGAGTGAAACATTGATCATTGTGGGTGTCGCTACACTCTCCGCGATACAGGTGTTTTACTGTAGGCCTATGTACATTCTTTGAGAAAAAAGTCTCAATCTTAACACAGATCTTCAGTTGTCCCTGTGATGAAACCCTTTGAAAAATCCTACTTGGAATCCAAATGGAATTTGACATGGAACAAAATAATTCTCTTCCAGGAACCACAAATGATTTTCCTATGGGGACTGCTGAAGAGCCCTTTTGGAACGTTGTTTTTCTGCTGAAAAATACCCACTGTAACGTAGCCTGTATCCTGTTGCAAATTTTACAGGAAGGTTCAGAGTAGAAATAAATCGCAGTGAAGTTGTCTCTTCTTTTCCAGGCTCGCAACATCAAGAGTTCAGCAATGGCCGCCATAAAAATGGTCAAACTAGACCCTGGTAAGTGAGCGGCTCAGTCTTTGACAAGATTGAACTGGTCCTCGGTGTTGTAATTTCTTGCCAGCATTGCTACCATGAATGCATTGTATCGTACATTCCTCTCTGTTGTTAACTATGAAGTTAACAACTACTATTAGCTACAACAGCAGTAGTACTATAAGTAATGGTAATAATGGTGGTAATATGAGTAGTAGAAGTGTAAGTAGTAGTAATATTTGTAGTAGTATTAGTGGTAAGGTAGTAGCTGTAGTTATCGTAATAGGTCATTTGACCTGCGTGCCCTTTGTTCAGGTGATGACATCACATCCATCCAGCAGGAGATCACTATGATGAAGGAATGTAAGCACAAGAACATCGTGGCCTATTTTGGCAGCTATCACAGGTAGATGTCTGAGCGTGTCTGATTTTAAACCCAATAAGATTCCATGGGAATGGGAGTGTTTCTTGGCCGTGTTTAATTTCACTTTTATCTCAAACTCCCACTGACCGACCCACAGTGTGTAACATGCTGTCACCCATACCGCTCAAAATTAATTTAATATCACACAAAGAGCTCTGTTATACAGATATATCACCACAAACACTTGCACGCTGTCACTGTCCCTGACTTTCAAATGATTGTTCTCTCCAATCTAACTTGGTCCTCTTGGAACGTCTGATAGCATTTACCTCTGTAATGCCTCTAAGTAAAAAAAAATACCCACAATACAACTGTGTATCTTTTTCGCAGGAACACTAAGTTGTGGATATGTATGGAGTACTGTGGAGGAGGGTCTTTGCAGGACATTTATCATGGTGTGTACAGCTACAACTAAAATTACCCAATTGGGAAGTTGTGTCGTTTCCTCCCTCCCTTTGTTTGTGCCATTACACCGAGTGTTGCTATTGTGTTTCCACAGTGACTGGACCATTAAAAGAGAAGCAGATAGCCTATGTCTGCAGAGAAACTCTACAGGTTAGTCATAAGACATGAGCTCTGTCACTTGGGGGATATGGTCACAGTCCAAACGTCTGTGTAACCACAGGAAAGCAATGCAGCAATATTTCTCGACTCCACATAGCACAGCAACATAAATTACATCCCATAATCCTGTCAGCTGATAGTGTGTGCTTCCTACTGACTTTTGCCGAAATGGCTTGCGGGGTGAACTATTGATGAGATTGACAGATTTGTCAAATCGATTCTGGGGCTCCCAAATTACACAAGGGTGGGATATCGCTGCGTCCCAGTACTGCCGTGTTATTGTGACCCATATTTCCTGTCGGCAGGTAGGATGTTGGACAAGGTTGCCTCGTCCCGTCATGCTCTAGAAACTACTTGAGGAGAGACAGACTTTTGCAAGCTAAGCAGTGGTTGTTAGTTGGTAAATGCGCTCTCCTCCTTGCGCATAGGTTCCCGAACGAGCAAGCAGTGCAGTTAAAAGCAGAATAGGTTGGCAAAATGTGCGTCTCATTTGAGGATTGGCGCTATGATAAGGGGAAAATATTTTGGATTAATATAAATAAAAATAAGAAAACCCTTTTCTGTGTTTTTATTTTACCTACAGGGCTTGTACCACCTGCATGAGACAAGTAAAATGCATCGGGACATCAAGGTATAATTTTGAACACAGTTTATTTTTGCCTGTGTGTGGCTCTTAGTGTTGTTTGCTCATGTGTGTGTGTCTGTGTGTGTTTGTCTGTGCGTGTGTCTGTGCGCGTCTTTGTGTGTACCTGTGCGTGTGTGTTTGCATTCATCTGTCTATAGGGAGCAAATATCCTCATCACAGATCGAGGAGACGTCAAACTGGGTCAGTGGGAATCTATACCATCCATCCCAATCGCAACCACACACAAACACACACAAACACACATTGTCACCATCATTTTGAGGTTAACCAGGCTGGTAAAAATAAATCATATTGGATCTTTCTGTCCTCCCGCGACTAGAACATCTCTGCTTTCTCTCCCTCCAGCTGATTTCGGAGTAGCCGCCGAGATCAGTGCCTCTGTAGCCAAGAGGAAGTCTTTCATAGGAACGCCCTACTGGTAAGATAACCGGCCTTCGATGACAGTCTTTAGAAACCACTAGTGCTGACATTCCTGGTGTCAGTGTGCCTCCACCTACACACTGACTGGGTCTCCCAGCAACGCACGCTTCTGCATGATGATTATGGTTACTGTGACGCTTTGTGAAGAAGCCAGGTGTGCGTTATGAGAGGCCTCACGGTTCCCTGCGTGTAACGTGTTCATGCACCTGAGGCAGGATGGCGCCGGAGGTGGCGGCTGTGGAGAAGAAGGGCGGCTACAACCATCTGTGTGACATCTGGGCGGTGGGCATCACGTCCATCGAGCTGGCGGAGCTCCAGCCACCCATGTTTGACCTCCACCCGATGAGGTGAGCTCCCACAGAAGCAGCCGGAGGCACGGGCAGAGTCACAGATGGAGTCACATGCGGAGATATGGTTCACAGACACGGACAGGGTCACAGACAAAATCATAGTCACAGACAGTCACAGATGGAGATATGGTTCAGAGTCACAGACGAACACACAGATGGGCCTATACCAGTCTCCTCTTTAGTCTTAACCTCTACTATAAATATCTCCCATTCCACCCCCTTTTCCCTCACTCCACTAAATCCACAGTATTTGGGCTGAGGCCTTGGAAGAGAAAGGGAAATCTGATGAAGGATAGATATTTGTGTTGTGTTGTGTTTTGTGGGTCGTTCAACTACCTGTGGATCCATTATGGTACAATGGCTGTGTGACTCACCAACAAAAAAATTCTTCCTGCTCTGTAGCGTCCATTGTTATGCCAGAAGTCAGTGAATGACGAAGCATTCGGCTCTGGCTCACACTGTGTAAACAGATCTAAGACCAGACTATATTTTCCACCCAGTTGACATTTCAAACTATTTCAAATGTGTGTTCCAGAGCTTTAATGTTGATGTCAAAAAGCAGCTTCCAGCCTCCCAAACTCAAGGACAAGACCAAGTGGTGAGGCGGACATGGTCACACTGCACCTCTGAAACCATTCACCATCAGTTGTCCATTAAACACTCTATTCTGAAAGGTTTCTCCTGACACACTACTCTGTATTCAACGTCCATATTCTCTGTATTTGTGTCTCACCCTTCTCCCCCCCCCCCCTCTTCCTCCGCAGGTCTGCAGTATTTCATAGCTTTGTGAAGATGTCCCTCATTAAGAACCCCAGGAAGAGGCCGTCGGCCGAGACTTTACTGCAGGTACACAGCTTAGAGCCCGACGCGCTTTGTCACTGTCAGACAAGTCTTACGCAGAAAAAGGCAATCGGGTGCTTAACTGAGGACAAAAATAAACGATTTTTAGCCAACAGTTACATTACTTATTGTTGTCCTGGTACATGGGAGCTGTTAACCGTTAGCTGCATCTCCTATCCTCTCCCCAGCACCCGTTCGTCACCCAGCTGCTGACCCGGAATCTGATCATTGAGCTGCTGGACATGGCCAACAACCCAGAGCTCCACCCCACACACAACATGGACGACGGCGACCTGGAGGTGAGGACAGGCAACGTTTTGACATACCAGCAAGTGACGCGTCGTGCCTTAGAACAGCTATTAGCCGCGGTATAGTGGTCACATAACACCCCCCCCATTTGCCTTACGGCGTACATATACCACGGCTATCAGCCAATCAGTGTTCAGGGATCAGAGCACCCAGTTTAAAATTCTGATCATCAACTGAATGAGTCCTGGAGGCTGGGGGACTAAAAGCCATGATATGAAGTAGAACAAGTAAGACAAAATTACTTTTTACTGCTTAAATTGTGTTGGTAACAAATGTATAATGTTAATAACACTGAGGCAAATTTGGATTTGCCTCAGTGTTAGTAGTATATAGCTCATAGTATATAGTGGTATATCGGCCATATACCACAGCCTCTTTTGCCGAATTGCTTTAGTATATAACAACACCTTTTATCTCATGTATGTCTGGGTCTGCAGAATGGAGACGCCGCCCCCGATAAGATCCAGTCTGCAGGAAAACACCTGCCCACAGAAAGGACTCTGTCTGAAGAGCAGTGTGAGTGTCCTTACATCCAGGGCCACAGCCATTACACGCCCACGCGTCGTCAAGGCAACCACACTAATTAAAGATGTCAGGAGGCCTGGCGTCCTTAACGTCCTCACATCAAGAGAGCCTTGCGCTGTTACAGTACAGGCGTTCACCGCAGTTCGAGTGAATACTCATCTGTAGCATGTCTGTGTGTGTCTGCATATCATTGTGTGTTCTTGGAAATGTCACGCATGCAGGGCCAATTGAACTCCGGTCGATGGAGCCAAATCCACCCTAGGGGTCTTTGACAAGACGGCCATTGAGGCTCGAGGGGTGGGGGGGGGGGTGAGGTCACCAAGTCGCCCAGCACAGAGAGACACATAGAGACGGCACTGTTCCACATGCACACGGCATGTTCCCTCCCCGCCACAGCTCTGACATGCCTGGCGTCCCATGCCCAAGGAGGTGGGGAGACGGGGAGGTGGGGAGACAACGGGGACCGAGGCCTGCGGGGGGCCGAGAACTGAGGCGACTGAGGGGCTATTGTCGTGTGCCACGTCAGGGAGATTACAACGCGCGAACGGGTGTGGGCGTGACGGTCGCGGACAACGCCGCTCTACTGCCGTGTGGGGTCCATTCATTCAGACAGGCATTTCTTCTCTTAGTTAGGTTTAATTGGCAGGTGTGAACAGCTACAGTGAACACACTGTAGCTATTCTATGCATGACAGTGAAACCGGGGAAGCGCCTCACGTGTGGACGTTGGGTTGTGTGGGCTACCGTATATTTTATCTCCCCGGGGAAAAATGGGAGTGGAATACAGAACCACTGATTCAAGAAAGCCACCTCACACCGTCATTCAAGTTGTGATAACATATTATGTTCTGTCTCAGTGTGGAGTTAGAGCTAAGAACTACACACACACACACACACGTGTATAACAGAGTAATTTCCCTAGCTGTTTACTATGCTTTGTTTCTTTCAGTTGACCAAGTGAAGTTTGGGCCCCCATTGAGGAAAGTCACTGACCCTAACCCTGATATGGTAAATGACATTTCTTTCCGTGTTTGACATGTTTGGTGTTGAAGGTCCAGTCCGCATAAAATGGCATTTGGGACATTGTGCTTAGTAGATGTACACATTAGTTATCGGATGCATTTGATTCTGGCCTGCCTTTTCCCCCTCCTGCTCCTACCCCCTGTAGAGTTCTCACACCCCCCTCGACCTGTTTCTAGTTTCATCCAATCTTGTTGAAGGAGGTGCAAATGGGGTTATATAATCTGGACCCCTACTAATCAACTGGGCTCTATTATTTGGACTATTTCTTTCTGAAGTGGTTTTGAGTGTCAGTTTTTACTGGTTTCTCTTAAATGCCTTGGAACCAATCAACTGTTGTATCCTAATTAATTGACTCTCACAGGTGACTGTGTTACCTGGTTTACATTGTTTGACTATTGACTATTTAGATTGTTTCAAATCTGAGGGCCTAATTTCCATATTTTTACCGGTATCTGTAGGTGTTCCTTAAAGTTGGACTCTTAGGCCGACCCTAGAAATAGTGCATGTTTATTTCTTAGTCCTTGAAATATTGCGTTTATTTGGAGTTGTTTTACACATTATTTATGTGGTTCCATGTGAATTCCTTTGGCCAGCTTGTTTGTTGACATGAGATTTGGTTCTCAACTGACCTGCCCGGTTGAATAAGTGTTATTCATAAGTGTAAATATGAATATTATAAACATCGCTGTTAGGGGCAGTATGCTGGGTAGACTTGTATAGCATGTTTCTGAGTTGCTGACATGTTTTTCCAACGTTTTCAGCACAGCTCGTATGAAGACGACTGGGACCTCTCAGAAGAAGACACAGAATCCCCGTAAGATGCTCCTCTTCTACGGTTTACCATCAGTAGCACTGCGTCAAACACGGGCAGGTAGAACCGTCTCAAATCCAACACACACCAGTGCATGGGTGGCGGTGACCATGGCAACCACACCGGAGCAGGTGTACAAATCACCTCGGTTTTACAGCGAAAGGAAGAGCTCTGACACCGAGGGTGAACTGAGGGTCACACCGTCATAGGAGAGGCGGCGGCGCTCTGTCCCGTTGTGGGCACGGAACAAGAGCGCCCGGCGAAATATTAACATACTGTCTCCCTGTTTCAGAGGGCTGCTAGAGTGCGTGGAGGCGGCATTGCAGATGAGGTAGGCCTGCAGAATCCTACTGAGGACATTTCCTGGGGATGGAGCCCCTTTTCAGATAAGCTGTGTAGGCTCATTCAGTCACCATGGAAGCAAGCATTCCACAGTCACCATGGAAGCAAGCATTCCAATGGAAGTTTGATTTACCTGATTGCCCGGGTAACCGTGTTACTATTGACTGTTTGTTCCAGGAGCTTAACCATCAGAAGAGCACCATCTACAGACGTAAGTGAGAATAACACAACTCCCAGGAAAATAAACTAATCTCAATATAGTCTGGTATACATTGATATCATTTACTGTGTAACGACTTTAACCCCTCAGCTCTTTCTGCTTTGTGAGTTGTGTATTTTGTTTTGTACTGCTTAGGGAGGTAAAGGGGTAAGGAAGAGTGGGTTATTCAGCCCCTCCACGGCCTCCCTACCTGCAATTAGCTCCTTCTGTCCCACCTTGGAGGACAAGGACCTCACCTTGCGCCCTAGCTCCACCCTGGGATCTGACTCCATCCTCACACCCAACAACTCCACCTCAGGTACCGAATAGCCATTGTCTGTGTGTGGTTACGTTTCGTCTGCCTTGACATAATTCGGTTCCAGGTTAAAAGTAGGCTGACGTTTAGCTGTCTGTCGGTGCCGCAGTCTTGGCCAGGTGTTCCGCTACGCAAGACGTCAGCCGACCTTGGCGCAGAGACCCCAGTGTCTCCGAGGGGGGCGCCGCGGAGGCAGAGGAGAAGAAGACAGTTGGGTCGACGTCGCCTCGCAGGGAAACGTCTCTCTCTCCAGAGTGGAGCACGCTGAGGAGGAACGCGGAGGACTCTGTGAGTTTCCGGCGTTGGGGAATGGTACCCCGTGACGTTATCTTGACGTTGCCTCACAGCTTCAGAATAACGTATGGCTATTCAGGGCTACCGGTAACGGAAACATACAGTTGTAGGGTTTCGAGTCAATGTGAGAAGAAAAGCAAAGGGATTTGATGAAATTCCAGCGCTCCAGGTTGAGAAGTGCCAATCTTTTTCCAAATGATAATCCAACCATGTTACTCACCAAACGAGTGCGTGCGTGTGTGCGTGTTTTTAACCCAATAATGTATGTTTTGGCCCTTTTAATAAACCATGCTCATTGTAACATTTGTCGTTGTTCGACCCCATTCAGAGAGGGCCTGGTCCGATTGCGCCACTTTCGGTAACGTGACCGGGAACAACATTTTCATTTGAACCGCTGTTATGTCTAACCCTGTTTAATTTCTAGAGAGCTGAGTGTCATGGACTTCCTCCTACCCCTCAGGTCCATGTAAGTGCACAGATCTAACAGCATGTACTCCACTGCCATGCCGTGCAGTAGGGAGTGCTAACACACCCATAGCTAACAGGGTTTTCCACACGCTTACATGCAATGTAGCTATGTAAACAGGTGCCCTGTTTTAATGTGAGACCGTTTCAAACAGTATTAATCGGGGTAGCAACAAGTAACGTTAATTTTTATGTGGGTTACAGTTGGTGGATATTTCTTGCCAGGGGGTGAACTAGTTAGTTTTTTTACGTGAAAAATCGCTTTAAGTGGAAGGGACCAACTTCACAAGCCCTTTTTAGACTTTGAGTACGTGACTGGTTTGTTTTGTCTGCTGTGCAGCCAAATTCATGAAACGTCAGGATGATCACGTTAAGATATGGCATCTGTAATGGCTGTTGGTCTCACAAATGCTTCATGTGATGCTTGACAATGCAAAGATGGACAGTGGACACATTTCATTAGACTAACCATGCTTGTCAACAAATATACAGAATTTAGTCAACACAATATTGCAAGATGTTGTCGTTATTAATTCGCAGATGGGTGCCTGTTTCTCTAAAGTCTTCAATGGTTGTCCTCTGAAGATCCACTGTGCAGTGACCTGGATTCTCCCTAAAACTAGAGGTACGAGTGCAGACAGGATTAAACAGGGGTATTCAAGGTCATGACAAACGACCAAGACGTGATTTCATCTCTTTCCTAGATCAGTATCTTATTCTTGGGGCAGAAGAGGGTGTCTATACACTCAACCTCAACGAGCTCCACGAGGACACCCTCGAGAAGGTGGGTGTCACAAACACTTGTGGAAACGTAGGAATCTACGTTGCTAGCCTGTGTTGAATTCCGGAGCATTCCGCTAATACTACTCTCTTCCCCCCACAGCTGCTCCCACAGAGATGTACTTGGCTGTATGTCATGAACAATGTCCTGATGTCTGTCTCAGGTAGGGCTACACCTGTCGCGTTGGTCGACACAGGATCAGGTCCGCTTCACAGAACCGGACCCGTGTTCATATTGAGATGTAGTGTTTGGTTGATCTTTCCGCCATTGCCAGATGTGCTGGGCTTCCACCTTTGGACACTATTCCATTGGTTTAGTCGCACCAGCAAGCTGAGTCAGGAACTGCAAACATTTTGGACAGGGGTTCTTATCATTTCCCACCCCATCCGATTCCTCAGGGAAGTCTTCCCAACTGTACTCCCACAGTCTGACGGCTCTGTTTGAGCAGCGGGGCCACAAGCAGCAGAAACAGAGTCACCTGTCCCTCAGTACCAACCGCCTCACAGAGAGAATCAGCCCAAGGTGCGTGTACGTGTGCGCGTGTGCGTGTGTGTGTGTGTGATCACAACGTTGTTGTATTCATCTTGTGTGTTTCATCCTGGTTTAATATTACACTAACATTTGTCTTACAGCAGGAAATATGCTGTGACTGTGAAGATACCAGACACTAAAGGCTGTCGGAGATGCAGCGTAGGTGAGTGAAATTTCCTGCTGCGGTATGTCTGCTGACAACACAGGACATTAGTTAAATGAAAAATCTTCCTCATTCTCTCATTCTTTGTCCCAGCAAGGAACCCATACACAGACAGCACGTTCCTGTGTGGGGCTGTACCATCTGGTCTAGTTCTGCTTCTCTGGTATGACCCTCTGCAGAAGTTTATGCAGCTCAAGGTGTGTATCGACACGACGAAACTAAAACTATGATCCTCACAGTTTAAACTTGGGGGATAGTTCGATCATTTCAGACAGTCGTTTTAAAAGCGCAGCTCATGAGCAACAACCAGCCACGACTTCAAATGATATACTGTAAGCCATTGCTTTTGCGGGTTTAAGCTACAGCAGTTCCTCTAAGCAGATGTGGAACCATATTAAACTTGTACTTCCTACATTCTCGTTTGCCCCTCCTTCTCTCAGAACATAGACATACGTCTACCAGATCCGCTCCCTATTTTCGAGCTCCTGGTGATTGCGACAGACGAGTTTCCGCAGCTGTGCGTCGGGGTGAGGGACTGTTCACCAGGAGACGGGAAACCGCCGACCAACCAGCAGCTGAAGTTTGACGTCATAGAATTGAACGGAACACCAAATTCTTCACCAGGTAGCACGGGGAGACGTGGGATCATTTTATCTTGTATGGTGAAATTGTTTTGACTTGTTTTCTATTTCTTGTCTGTAATTCCGTGTGTGTGTGCAGAGGGTTTGCCTGTTGGCGCCGGACCAAGGGCAGTGCAGGCCACACAGTTGGACAGGGACACGATTCTCATTGCACTGGAGAGTGAGTCTAATGGAGGTCTATAGGAATCAGGGTCAGGTTCAATGCCATATTCCTATTCCAGTTGTCGTCAGATTTTTTGTATCTGAATTAGAGATTGCTTAACATAAAAAAAATATTGAAATGGATTTGCTCCAAACCCTGATTGGATCATATTGTCTCCCTAGAACATCATTACCATTGCTTACCCTTCTGTGTCCAGGATTAACTGTGTCTGTCTGTTGCTTTACAGAGACTGTGAAGATTGCCAACTTACAAGGCCTTCCCTCTAAGAAACTGGCTTCTGAATTGGTCTTTGACTTCCCCATTGAAACACTAAGTAAAAAAGAAATTTAATTTTGAAAAATGTAATGAAAAATACAAATGCACTATTGGGTGTTCTCAATCAATCACGAACCCATAGCAACAGTGGATCAATAACGACGCTACAGCAAAACACTGCATGTGTGGAAGATGTTTTGATTGGCTGTCGTGTGGGTAGTTTGTTTGCAGGACAGTGTTTTGGCTTTCTGGAAGCACGGTCTTAAAGGGAGAAGCCTTCACACGAATGAGGTGATTGTGGTGTTGCCGTCATACTGTTCGTCCGAACGATCAAACAAAAAGCACTCAATCTTCTTTTGGAAGTGTATTATCTTTCTGAAACGGTGAAATAAATGTACGTTCCTTTTGCGTAGGTCACGCAGGAGATCACAGACGAAAGCAGAGTATTTCGGGTTTTGGGGACAAACAGGTATTCTCCAAATAATGCTCTGTTAACTGCATAGGGTGTGTACCTATAAGGGGTCAAAGGTTACCCGGAGAAAAACAATTGTTCATTGTGTTTTGTCATTTCCGCAGGGATATTGTCCTCCAGAGTACCCCCACAGAGGACCCGTCAGCAACGAGCAACCTCTACATCCTGACCGGTCATGAGAGCAGCTACTGAGAGAGGACGGGAAGAAACGACTGAGCGGGGAATGACAGAAAGAAAATAATGTAAAGTAGTAGGAATGAACTAAAGGGAAGAAGAGTGTGTCTTGAGATGGAAAGTGCTGCTGGAGACACTGAAGGTTGCCCGGCCCTGTGGCACCTAATGGACTCACCATGAGAATCTGAGAGGATGTCTGAAACTCAACAGACCTCCTCTACCTGCAGAAGATGAACAAACAGGCCACGTGAGACTCTGACGCCCTAAGCCACCAAGGGATAGCCGCGACCTTGTGTGTTTGAGAATGATCATCTACAGCCCCCCTGTCATGGCCCCCAATGTCCTTGTAACCCCATCCATTTGTCCTGTTTTACCAGTATGTAATTGGAAATATACTAACCAGTGACTAAAGTCTGAGCTGCCTCCCGATACAGTGTTATGATTTGGAAACCAACTGCATTGGTTAGCAGAACGTATTGCTACACCTCTCCCTACTTAATTCACCACCTGTAAAGATGTAGCACAGGTGGCGCTACTCCAGGTTTTCCCCTCCAACGCTTGAAAAGTCGTGCCGTAGAATCAGAACACTAATACAGACTAAAGACGCTTTCAAGTACTTTACTGAGATCAGTTTGAGGCCGCTTACATTGACCCAGGTCAACTGTCCTGAGATTTAAGAAAGAAGCTTACAATGGTTTCACCACAAAGTGCTCAGAGAGCGGTAGTGACACTATATTGTATTCAATGATAACGGTTTGGTTTGTTTGTGCGTACTAGGCTCGATTTAACACTCATCATCCATGATAGACTCTTGAAGGAGCACACATTTGCTATTTGAATCTACTTGTAGGAAAAATACACAATGTGCGGAAATTGATTTATTAAGAAATTTTCTGTATAATGGCGTCAAAATGTAAGGCAAATAAAACAATAAACACTTTTGGGGGGAGTAAGTGATACTGTATGCAATTTAAAATGTGAATGTATGTATGTAAAGCAAGGTGAACATATATTTATGAAGATATCATTAATCCAGTTATCCAAGCTTCAACCTTCAAGAACATGTTGCAAGTTTAAATAGGTAAGATTGTTATGCACAGTAGTGAGTATATCCATTGTTATAGGGCCGTAGAGATGGTCTGGCTGGTCATGACTCATGATCATCCCAGACACTGTGGATCCAATTCGATTCACATTCTGAGATTGACAGGAGACCCTTCTCCGAACTTCTCACTGCCTTTTTCCACCTGGACAAGAGGAACACTGGTGAAGAATCAGTGAGAATCCTATACGTCGACCGGCTCAGCGCTCAACACCTTTATGCCCTTCAATGCCGTCACAGGTGCCTACGATTGAACACGTTTACAACTGGATTGGGCTTTCCCAACATGCTGACCACAGGTAATGAGGGTGGGCAACATACATGCCACTCTACCCCCCAAACACAGGGACCGTTGCTCGTTCAACTACAACAGGCAAAACGCTTCTTTGGTGAACTATCATCGAGTTTGCTGATGACATGATGGTTGTTGAGCATCACTGATAACGAAACAGTGAATAGGGAGGTCAGGACCAGGCAGGGAAGTGCTAGGATGAATGAGATAATCACCACTACCTGGAAGGCAGAGAATATTGTAGGACCAGTTTATTTTATGCCGATCCTGCAAACAGTAAGTCTAAATAAGTTGATCACAGGTGTCCAAGCCTCCACACGGAGTCACTAGAGCGCTGCCGGGCAAGGCCACATTATCAAATTACGAACCCCCAAAACATGGCTTGTGCCTTTTGTATTCCGCGAGCAGGATTCAAACCCCGGTCTCGCAAATACACGTCTGAGTGCAATGACATTCAACGGCTTGTGTAGCCATTTTCATCTTTGAATCTGGTATGTACTTATAACTGCAGTTTTGGGAAATAGCCCGTATCAGCATCACTATCAACACATTTTTACCTAAGCATTTGACGAACAATTAGATTTTTTACAGTTAGTCGTTAACGTATCCAGTCTTTATTTTGCTGCTGAAAACAAGATAAAAAAGTTCAAAGTTGTGAATTACAAAACATGACGTAGAACTATTACTATTAATCTAGGGTCGTTTGGGGGGCTCTACTGCTCATTTTGTGGGCCTTGATTGCGTCACACACTAAATCCTCATCACGGCGCCATTTCGGAATTCATTCATTGGCAGTGGCGGCCAAATTCGTATTTCAGGTAAGGAACGTGGTAGAACTGAACATCTCCTATTCAACCAGAGTGTGATTTTATTTGACAATTTGTTAAAAGTCAGTAAACCCCATTTTACAATATTACGAATGTGGTATGTTTGTTATACCAAAAGTAGGAACTAGCTGCGCTAGCCTAGCACCATGCCGTGCCAACCTTTTTGCTAAGCTAGCTGGCGCACAGTAACAAACTTGCTAGCCTGCTATTGTAGATAACGCAGTTGGTTACTCCATATACATTTCTGTTGTAGGCAGTGAGGTATGTTGACAACGTTTGATTGTTCGCTGTTAGATAAATACAGATTTGAAACGCAACGTGTTAATAGACAAATTACTTAATGAGACGTTATAACTGCTAAACTGTTTGCAAGCTATTTAACAGTTGTACTCTCGCTTATATTGGCCTGGTCAATTAGCTGCGGAAGTAACGTTGCTAGCTTGGCTAATATTAAAAATACTAACACATGATTGCTGTTGTTTGCTACCTTACTTGCTATACCGGTTAGCTTGCTATAAAAAACTATAAGGTCCGCTGTCTTGTATTGATACGTTTGCGTGATGCTTGCCCGAAGGCTTCAAATATTAGATTTTTTTGGGTAAACTAATTGAGTTAAAACAACGGCTTGTCTCCCCTTCCAGGAATAGAAACATTGGGATTTGAAAATGGTGAAAATCTTCATAGGCAATCTTGCCTCAAGCACCACGGAGGAGGAGCTACGCACTCTATTCTCCCAGTATGGCAAGATCTCAGAATGCGACATTGTCAAAAACTTCGGCTTTGTGCATATGAACGACAAAGCTGAAGCAGAGGAGGCCATTAAAAAACTCCACCATTATGAGCTCAACGGGGAGCAGATGAACGTGGAGATGAGCCGTGGACGACCAAAGTCCACCACCAAACTCCATGTCAGCAACATCCCGGAGGGTTGCACCAACGAGGAGCTGAAGGCCAAGTTTGAGGAGTTTGGCCCTGTGGTGGAGGCTGACATAGTGAAGGACTATGCATTTGTTCACATGGAGTCTGTGGAAGATGCAATGGAGGCCATCAGTAGGCTGGACAACACCGCTTTCCAAGGTGAACCCGTAGGCAGGCCAGAGCAAAACACCCTTCACCTTAGTTGGCATGGCGATTGTAACATGGTGCCGAGTAGCATTTTGCTTTATTTTACTCAAATGTTAATGAACGACTACGTCAGTGGTTTTCGTGGTTCTTTCATCCGGTCTTAATGTAATAATACAGGTCAACCAAGTCATTCTGATATTTCTGTGCAGTCAGGAGTAACGTTAGTCGTTGAGAAGCAGTGGAGTGCGTGTCAGGACACGGCGGTCTCATGCGTCTCTTCTCTCTCCTCAAAAGGCAAGCTGATGAGCGTACAGCTGTCCACCAGTCGCCTGCGCACGGTCCCCGGAATGGGAGCCCAAACCGGCTGTTACGTCTGCGGAAAACAGGGCCACTGGTCGAAAGACTGCCCGAACGGCGGTCAGAACGGCGGTAGCTACGGAGACCGTCTTGGCGGCGGCCCGATGAGGGGCCGGGGTGGCGGCAGGGGTTACCCTCGGGGTCCCCCGGGTTTCGGCAGGGGTGGCTATGGCATGCCCCCCACTGTTGATTACATGGGTGGGCTAGGTTACGGCAGAATGCCCGGTTACATGGGGGGGATGCCGCCGACCCGTAGGCCGGGCTACGGCACTGCTCGTGAGTACAGCGGCGACGCCAGGGATCGGTACAGCGGCAGGCTCCCAAGTTCCTATCCCGAGAGGGTGTCTGCCTACGAGCGCTACGCCAGCGGCGTTGACTATTACGAGAGGTACAGAGCACGGCCGTACGGCTCAAGCTATTTTGAAGAGCGCCGCCTCGGCTACATCCCCCCTCCCCCCTCTTCCTCCCTCTCAAGGCTCCCCACGACGGTCGACCCATACGAACGTCGCTCGCTACCATCAGCCACGGCGGCCGCCGCCGCCACGTACCTCTCGCGAGACCGCAGCCCAATCAGACGAGTGCCCGTCGCCTCCGACAGCTACGGTTACGAACGCTCGCGGCTCTCTCCGGTGTCGTCCGCCAGAAGCACCACTTACGCCGTCCCGCGGGCCAAGGACCCCTACACCGATCGGGCACACTATGAATACTGAGCCGTACACTTGCCAAGGTGAGCCAACCAGCCAGGGGCACCGGCGTGTGCCTCAGTCTGTGTTCTGGAATGGTGCGTGCCGTTGAATGTTGAACAACTTACATGATGATGACAGTGGGGCCGGGACACTGTAGACTTGTGTTAATCTTGATCTTTCTTCAGTGAAGAACAAGATGCTCGCCCCAACCTCTCAGCGCCCCAGCAGAACTTTTTAAGTCGTGAAACACGGCCCTGTTTCTCAAAGCGAATGCTCTTCTCTCCTCCTAGGTGTGTATGAACCGCCAGACTTTTCCTTTGCTACCGCGCCTCCCGGCTGCACGGGTCCACCGAGCGGTGTTGCAAAACAAACCTTTTCGCGGCGCGGAACGTGACTGCGCGAGAGTGACGTGGACGGAAATTGGTGTGCGTCTCCCTGGCGTCCGCGTGTCGGCAGATGAATCGTCCTCTCAACTAACTAACCAATCAATCTACACAAGTTCACATACTTTCTTTATTTTACAGTTGTCAGCTAGACTGCTATCTAAAACCACAGGTGTGGTGTTCATACAGTGATGTTAATACTAGCTTAACTATTACCGGTTTTCCACTCGCTTTACTAGTTTGTGTGTGTGTGTGAGTCTGTGGGTCACGATTTTGATTTAATTTTAAACCTGTGTTGTTGTTTTTCTCAGCCCCACCCTTATAAAGAATCACTTGTAGGCGAATTGGGTTTTGAATTCAGACAAATTTGATGGATATATGGTGACTGTAGTTTAGGTGAAAAGGGAAAATGTTTTCAGCCATGCGTGAATTAATTTGATCATGCCACTTATAGCTCAGTCATTGTAAATAGACAAAATTATAAAAAGACTGGCAAGAATGTTCCCCAAAAACAATGTCTCTGAAATTTAGGGGCTGATTTTGATAGATACCTCATGTAGATAGACTTTTTTTTTTCTTTTTTTTTTGGAGAGTACATTGTGCTTGGCGATTGTGGAGGAAATCCTTATGCGTCATACAGATGTATATTTCAGAGTTGTCACCGTGACATTATCCCAAAACAAACATTCCAGTTTATGATATTTCACAGAATAATCTGATGCGTATTGGCAGAGTTGAAATACAAACTCTTAATATTGTGACTTGCTTCTTCAGTGATATGTCTTTTTTTCATAACCAAAGAGGCAGTTTTTACCCCTTTAAACAGTGTTCATGCATCATGCACTTCTGATTTGACTTATTGTGTAATTCGGATGGCCAAAAATTCGTTTACATAAATCCTGGATGATCATATCAATATCTAATTTAGTCAACCAAATTTCAAATCAATTGGATGTTTCTCTAAACAATGAATGATAAATACAGCAAATAACATGACCGACGGTAGCTGGTGTTACTCAGGGCTGTGACGTCGCCATTAAGATAAATCGGGGCTCTTGACTAATCACTTTCTATGAATGCCTTTGTCTGCTCGGTTCTTCTGGGGATTGTTGTAGTTTGTATATTTACGAGAGTAAAAGCGTGTACGTTTTATGCATTTTATTTTTTAATAAACCAACAATTATTTTGGTGAGAATGTTATTTTTATTTTTGGATCTTATCCGTACTCTTCTGATAATTCTTAGCCTTGGGTATCATGAGAGTACATTTTACATGAATTACAGAACAAGAAGATGCACTTGTCTTTTTTTGGCCAATCAACACGTCGGATTTGGCCCCGCCCTCCCCTTTCTGGTTTTGTTTTTTGAGGCAGAGGTTGTGCTGACTATAGTTCGCATGCGCGGCGCCATTTCATCTCGGAAATCTTGGCATCTACCGGGAAAGGTACGAAAGTAGATGTTTTGTAGCAATCGCTTTTTTAATTTTTAGTTAAACATTGCTTATGAACGCGAAGAGCAAAAATGAAATGCTAAGAAATACGCTAAGCGTTTCGGATTTATTAGCATTACCAGTATATATATGAGGACTTGGTAGCATCTACCCAAGGCAATTACCAGGTAGGGTTCTACAACCGTTAGCACTAGTTCACATGGCACATGATTGCAGATATGCACCTGCAATGATGGTTGCTGCAATGTGTTATTAGCGCCTGCATAGATTAGCCATGTACAGCTTGTCTAGATAGACGAAATACACCGCTGGCAAAGTAGCCACTGTTCTCAAACCTTCAGTCGATTCATTGACTTCTAAGTGAGATTTGCTATGCTGCTGGGTTGGTCACGGTGTAGAAAGAGTATTCGACCAGTCCGGCAATTGGAGATAAAGTCCGTTAACGATCTGGTCAAACGTAGCTTCTAACTGGTCTTGTACAGTTGCAGGTGATTTCATTTACAATACAGTCTTCGCTAATGTTTGAAGCAAAAATGTATGTATTACAGTCATTAACCACATGACATTTGAGAAGTCACACATCCATGGATGCTAATGGTAAAGAGCATTTTGATTGGTTAATAGCTCTCTTCTCTCTTTCTATTGATCGATTCTCATGCATTCCATTCGCACTGCAAAGTGCCATACTGATGGAGTATGTTGATCATATTTGATCTAATCGTTATGTTCTATTTTCTATGAATTAGACAGAAATATCAATACTGGTAGTTTTTTTTTTTTTTTGGTTTGTAAGACTTTCTTAGACACATTTAAACAGTACGTGTATTTTTAAATCAAATGATTCTTTGTCTTCCACTGTTCATGTATTGAAGCGGAAACGCCACCATGGTGAAAATATTCATTGGGAACCTGTCTCCAGACACCACAACAGAGGAGCTGCGTTCCCTTTTCTCTCAGTATGGAAAGATCTCAGAGTGTGACATCGTCAAGAACTTTGGCTTCGTACACATGGACAACAAAGCAGAGGCGGAGTACGCCATCAAGAGCCTCCACCATTATGAGCTCAATGGGCAGGCCATGAACGTGGAGATGAGCCGCGGCCGACCCAAAGCCTCCACCAAGCTGCACGTGGGCAACATCAACAGCACCTGCACCAACCAAGAGCTGCGGGCCAAGTTTGAGGAGTTTGGCCCAGTGGTGGAGGCGGACATAGTGAAGGATTATGCCTTTGTCCATATGGAGCGGGTCGAGGACGCCATGGAGGCCATCAGTGGCCTGGACAACACCGCCTTCCAAGGTGAACTCACGCAGGCAGGTTGTGGTTCGTGAGTGGCTGGTGTGGTTTAGGCCCCCCCCTCTGACCACAATGATTATAATCAGTTGACTAAGACAGGTGGTTGGCAAAAGCGTTCGGTAAGTCACGGGTGAAGGTAAGTGGTGAAAGAACATAGGACAGTTTACCAAAACTTTAAAAATGCCTGTAAATGATAGACCACGCCCCCCTCCCCCATGTCAGAACTTGAGATTTTGTTGACGTGAATGTTACTGATTCATCAGTTTTGTGTAGTTTCTCATGCCTGGATCCGTGTTGCCTGTGTAGAACACGGAACGTATACCTGCTCACTTTCAGAGGTGTTCCAAAATTAGGGCATTCAGGGTAGTGGTTTCAGCTTTTGCCATTTGTCCTGAGTTTTAATCTGTTAAGAGCATGTACTTATGTACAGATGGATGTAACTGTTTGTTGTGTTATGGTAAACACTTGCGTCTCTCTCTTTCAAGGCAAACTGATGAGCGTGAAGCTTTCGACTAGCCGCCTGCGTACCGCGCCGGGAATGGGAGAGAGAACGGGTTGTTATCGGTGCGGGCAGGAAGGCCATTGGTCCAAAGAATGCCCGCTCGACACGTCAGGCAACTACAGAGAGGGGGCGGAGCCGAGCTCTGATGGATTTAATGGCTCCCCCAGGTTCGGCTGGGGTGGTCGTGGTGGCCACGGTTATCGAGGCTTCGGCGGCGGCTGCGATTCCGGTTTTGACGGCAGCAGGGGTTCCGCTCACAACGGCCGGGGCGTGCCCGGGTATGGCAGGGGGGTTCCCGGGTATGGGAGGGGCGCAGGCTACGAGAACGCAATGAGTTTCGGGGTGCCTTCGGGTTACGGCATGAGCGCCGCCGAACATAGCATGGCCCGGGTGTACGCCAGCGAGGCAGCGTATGGAGGCAGCAGCTCGGGTTATGGCATGGTCCCAGCCTACCCAATACACCAGGCATCACACGAGGACCAGGACCCCTATGGTGTTGTGGACTTCTACGAGAAGTACAGGGCTCGACCGTATGGGGCCAGTTATTTCGAAGAGCGCCGGTCCGTCCATTTGTCCACCCCGCTAAACCCAACCTCCTTGGCCATAATGAGGGAGCGCCTGCCCCCCTCTGGCCTAGACCCATTCGAGCACCGTCCCCTCCCTCCTCCAGCTGCCCCTGTCTCTTCATACTACTCCCGCGAGCGGAGCCCAATCCGGCAAAACCCGGCCGAGGCCGAGGGCTACGCAAGTGCGCGCCTCTCCCCCGTGCCCTCCCTTCCCAGAAGCTCGGCTTATGACGTTCCGCTGGACCCCTACGCCGAACCGCCGCGATATGCTTACTAGCCTGTCTTCTGCTGTCCAGGTGAGGCCTGACTAGCTTTCGATAGATCTGTGATTTACGTTCCCAGGGAACAAGTCCTGATGTGAGCACTGGGTGTTTGGTGACTTGTCTTCTAGGCAGCGTCCCGGGTTGAGTCGGTTGTGCCCGAGTGGGTTAATCAAATGGGAGGATGCATGCTGTAGAACTTGGATGCGTCTTGTGGATGCCTGATACTGTTTGGTATGCTCTCTTCGCAGGTGACGACGCTCGCGTGCCCATCGTTGTTTCGTCGCGCGATGCGTTTGCGGCTTTGCGACGCGACCGGGATGACGAAAGAGCAGATATTTAGCTTCCCTGTTCGGTATCCGTCTCGTTAGCCAGCTGGTAGCTTAACAACTTGGTTTTCTCCCCAGAAAGCAGAATGTGTATAGATGAGATGTCTAACAAAAAGCAAGCAATTGCACTCTGTTTTTATTTTAATGTGAGTCCTGCAGTTACAAGAGAAGTAGCAGGAGTTGAATCAGTCAATGCACTTGAATCTAGGTAAGTTTATTAATGTGTGGTAAATGTTTGTTTGCATTCCTTTTTAAAATGCATATATACATTATGGTGCTGTGAATATGTAAATAATATATAAATGCATTTCTACGAAAAATGAAAAAAACATGCGTTTTTGCTGATAATTATAAAATGCCATTGGTAGTTAAATTTCACCTGCTTTCAAATCAAATTTTCCACTTAAATATGAATGTATTAAAGGAAGATCTCACTTGCTCAATTAGCCTGTATACTGTGTCCGTTAGTATGATGATAACATGTGCCATCAAAATTGTCTACATTTCTACACATTTACATTGCTTGGTTGTGAAATACAATACCAAGAATTCATAACAATGTCCAGCTTTTTTAAAGGCTAGGTAGCAAGCTGCAGAGAATCTGTGGAAATGAGTACTGCCCCTTGTTTTTAAAAATCTACCTTCATGTATGGGAACAGCTGCAACCTGGCAATGTTGTGAGCAATAGGAACATTGTTGGTGGAAATCTAATTCCAATTGCTTGATTGAACAACGACAACCTCAGTGTCTAAATGCCAATAGTGTGATCGACAAATCGACAAAACACAAATGCCACAATATCTAGCATATGCGACAGCTCATTTTCAGATCAGCCAGAAGGTTCCAACAAATGAACTCCATTTCAGCTGTGAGGCATAATAATATCTGAAATAACTCCCATCTATCATGGTTGTGTAGGGGGACTGGAAAAACAACCCACCCCAAATAGTGTCTAGTGGTGGATTTTCCCTTTTATGTTTGTGTGAATGACATTTACACCTAGATATATTCTAAAAGTGTTGGAAAATGTAACTGCCGCTCCATCTTGACAATCACTAGTAGGTTTGGCAGTACATGTCCTGAATGGAATATTGTATGTTTGTTTATGCAATAAATTGTATGAACAGGAATGCTGTCTTCTGAATTGAGTTATTGAGTTTTATTTCACTATGATCTGCTTGCTAACAGTTCAGTCTGAATTGTCCTTTCTCATACACTCTTAAAGATGTAATACTGTATGACCGTGTCCTACTGTGTACAGTCATTTAAAACTGTGTAGGTGTGTAGTAACTCGGGCAGCATGGATGTTTCAGCAGGGCAAAGGGCTGCCACTTGATAGCCAAATTCCTACCATTCACTCTGTAGAAATGATTTCGTCGATATGTATTGACCCGCGTTGAGTTGGAAAACAGAGGGACATTTATGCACATTAATATACAAAGCCTACTGCCCATCAGACAGGCTGAGGTTACGTACCAGAGAAAAGCTGTGTGGACAATAGCTAGAAATATAAGACCGAATGCGAAGTCTCACTTTGCAAAGGGAATACTGCATACATTTGGAAACATGAATAATACTACTGAGCACCGCTCTGCCGCAACAAATCTTTCAACTGGTTCCGTTGTGTACAGCTACACTCTTAACGGGCTGAATGTCGTCTTGTGAAACACGCATGGCGTAGCGCTATGTTTGCCATCAAACTAGTCGTGAATTCGATTTCCAGAACCTTGGATGGTGTGCTGAAGTGTGCCTCATTGTTTATAGACCTGTCGAAGGCCTTGATGTGGTTGAGCATTCCCTTTTAAGTAACAAGCTGATGTCGGACTAAGTGCCCATGTCTGCTTGTGGTTTCAGGGCTATCTTTGTGGTAAAACTCAGGCTATTCTGCCTAAAAGCAGTCAAATCTGATTACTCATGGATCAATTAAGGGGTCTCTTGTTTACATTTTATATAAATAACATTGGAGATACTGTTATCTTACATATTGGATTCTAATGATCCAGTACTTTTTCCCACTAGCTCATCTATGAACCAAGCCTGTTCAGTCTGACTTCTGTGCACTACAGTTGAAAGTAGTTAATATAAGTCCCTCTAGTACTAGTCATAAATTATTGCAGGATTGATTAATACTTAATACCGCAAGGCTGAACTTGGTAAACATCTCCGCAGAAGTTGAATAAGCAGCAAAATTAGCTCAGGTTTGATTACCTACTACCCTTGAAATAATTTCCAGCGTTGCTGGACTTAACCCTTGAAGACAACCGCATGCAATCTACGATAATGCGTTTGCTTTGTAACACGTTTTTTTTCAAGTGACCTGTATATGTATTTATTGTTTTTGTATTTTACATGAATATGTTGTGTATTTCATGCAGGCCGTTTTAAACATAAAAGTAACCTGTTAATAACGTGTTAAATTAAATGTAAATGTAAATAATATTTTCATTCTCAGTTTTTCTTCAGAATGGTTACTAATGGCTATTTGTAGATAACTTGCTTGAAATTCAAAACTAAAAGATCGTATTCTGTAGGATTAACCACGCAGTGGGTAAATTCTGAATGACTGGCTGACAAACACATAATACTGGATAATTATTTTGCGATGCGAGATTAATTGTAGCAAGTTGCCTGCTGTCGTTTTCATTCTTGCGAACTAGGCCAGTCCTTTTAAAAACGGTTGGGGTGACACCAATCAGTGTATAGTCCAATGATTGACATACTAAGCGTCAAATCGTTAGAAAAAGTTGTGGGACGCGAATCGACTGTTATCCAATGGAAAACGGTAACGTATAGGGTGGCACTATTCCACACCAATTGCAGAGCTTCGCGGAACGTGTAACGTCTGGATACCCCTTTGTGATATTTCAACGTGCGCCATCTTCTGCTGCTCGCGGCGAGTGGAAGAGAACGTAGTCGATGCTACAGAATTTGATATTTTTTCCTCATATTTACAGACGTCGGAAGCCTACTTTAATTTGATACAACCCGCATTTGAAACCACTGAGCACATTTGGAAATGGCTACGGGAGCAAATGCAACCCCTCTAGGGAAGCTGCACCCGAGTATTGGCGCTAAAAGAGGCTTTGAAGCCGGGCCCGGTGCGGGGTTAATGCCACCACCGGGGCCGCCTGTGTCCTTTCCCTCAATCCCAAATTTTCAGCCCCCCATGCCAAACGTCTCATTTCCACAAGCTCACCCGGTTTTCAATGCAGTGGCCTCATTTTCCACATCGCCACAACCACCCCAAGGAGCCGGAATGCAGTCTCAGTCAGGTAAGTCGCCTTATTAAAAAAAAGTGTGGAGAAAAGGCCTACACCGCGGAGATCTGTACGCGAGGCTAAATGCTATGTGTTGTCGGCGGCCCAGAAATAGTGCTAGCGAACGTTCGACGTTTCATACGCTGATAACTGCTGTACACGACCATTGTAACGCATATTACATTTCAAACTGGCATTGTTGTTAACATTGATCTTGGTTGTAAAGAAAAGTAAGTAGTTTTCGAGTGAACGGGACTGGATTGCTAGGTTGGTGGCTACATGATTAGCCTGCTGTTGACCTTACGGTAGCTACTAAACAATGCCCAGCGGTAGTCTCAAGCCACCGCCTCGTTCAGCGTCACATCCATTGGGGTTGCTTTAGGGGCTCGTATATGATAAGTAATCGGGAAACATTTGTTGTTTATGTTGCGACAACTCCCTCTCTCGTCCGTTAGACTTCGGCCAGAAAAAGTCCAGGAAAAGGAGCCGCTGGAGTAGCGAGACACCTGACCAGAAGACCATTATTCCTGGTATGCCCACGGTCATCCCACCTGGACTGACTCGGGATCAGGAGAGGGCATATATAGGTAACTAACTTGTTCAGTACTTTAAAACATAACAGTACTATCTGTATTCACCAGTGAGTGTTTAGATTTACAGGATATTTCGAGGGTCGTTCAATACTGCTTTGTAGCGTGTTCGTTACCTATTCCTGTGTGATGTGGAGTTGCCATTATCTCCTCACATTTTGCATATTGATATGTTATGCGTGATTCATGATGTTTACTGAATTTCATCAGTTGGGGATTAGTTAATCGGATAACAGCACATTTCACTCACTGCACGTTTGTCCACTTGGGAAGAGCAAAGTCAAGAATTATGCATAACCACGGATTGAAATGTATTCATCAAGATTACTCAGTGCCCAAACCGTATATGTTTGGGAACTGTATGTGACCCGATCCGTGGGTCACATACAGACCCAAACGGTATTAGATATTTAGTAGCATTGCAAAATTCATTTTCTCCACCTAACGAAATTCAGTTTTCTAACCCACTGGGTATACTAACCTTTTGACATGGAGTACGAAGGAAGGACATTTTCAGGAGGTACAGTAATGTTATTGTATTGCAAGTTTTTTTTTTCGTGGCAGCAAAGTTTGCATACCAGTTGACATCCATTAGCAAAACCGTCGTAGCTCCTTGCCAGGTATTGTTTTGAACTGCTGTTCACTGTCCCCCTTCACCAACTGCCCCGGCATGAAGCGTTCTGCCCATGTTGTCCTTGTAACCTGCACAAATAATTATTAATTTGAAATCAGTTTAATGTGTGGGCAATGTTGCATCAATGGTGACAGCATCAGATTCATTTCCTGAGTACCATTTAAAATGGGTACTTTAGATTTTTTTTAAGGCCCATTTAGCTTGAGAAACCGTCAACTTGAAAATACCTTCCAGCTGCAGTGTTACTGTACCAAACTGGTGTTAGGTGTGTGTGTGTGGATGTGTGGCAGCTGAGTCTGCCTGTCAATATCAGGATGGGTTATTGACGCTGTGGGGTCATTGTTAATGGCTCGTCTTCCATGGTATGTAAACATTTATTTGTGCCTGCCATCTGTTCTCACTTTATTTTTCCTTTGTTCATTCAACACAAGAATCATGCAAAAAAGCTCCAAAGGGATTCCCTGGTAGCCTGTAAGATCACGTGGCAGTGAAATTCACTTCACATTTCTGCCGTCGTGTCTGATTGAAATAATCCAATTGAATTGTTGTTGAATCTTGTCAGGAGGGGGCGGGAGATTTGCTGTGGTTGGGGAGGGGGTCATATCAGTAGTATTTTATCAGGATCCCCATTGACTGCTGCAAAAGCAGCAGCCACTCTTCCTGGGATGCACAGGAAGAATGGCTTCTAATAGTGGTCACTCCTCCTTGATCATTACTCCTATAAATAAATGTGCATGTGATGAGTGAATCTTTTTTGTTCCTTCTCATTTTACATAACAAATAGCCCCACTATAGATCTACAGGAGTGCAGACTGCCTATGGCTTAATTGAACTGTATTGATGTCGTGTTAGTATTAACTGGAGACCGGGTTTCCCTTAAATGCTAAAGCCACAGCTTTCTTGTGCCATATCCAAGATTGACAGTTATCTGAGTTAATGCTGTGCGTTTTGGAATCTTAAATTTAATACTGGCGGGCGTTGAATGGAAACCTATGCAGCCATCCGCTCTGAAATGTTGTACATATAAACCCTTCTTTCATTACTGGGATGACAAATCCTGCATATGTACGCGTGTAACATGGGTGCATGGATGCACACGTCCTGGAGCTTGATGTTACCTGAGGACCACTTCACTTTCATTTCAATGAATTGGATGCAGTGTCTTGCATGGTCGTTTTGGTATATCCATTTCCCCAGAAATGAGGAAGGGTTTTTCTGTTGTAGATAATGTGCGGAAATTGAGAAGTACGTTTTATTCCCCTGTGTTTTAATGTAAGTTGTTCATTTATTGTAATCATGTTTTTTTTGCCTCTAACAAATGAGAGACAGTGCCATGATATTAGAATGCACTGTTTCTTGCTGAATGTTTTTGTGGTAACCACATTTCTCTCCATCCTTCTTGTTTTTCTTTCCTAACCTGAATTCTTCCAGTCCAACTGCAGATCGAAGACCTGACTCGTAAACTGCGTACAGGAGACCTGGGAATCCCTGTTAACCCTGAGGACAGGTCGGGAAAACGTTTTAAACCCACGAACAGTAACATTTTCTCTACCTTCTTGTCGTTCCTTTGACGCCAAATGTTGGTCTTTGGTAAATTTATACAGAAATCTGATACTTTAGGTCCAGAAGTTTAGTAGCCACTAAGAACGAGCTTCATTCAATAGTGGTAGATCCACTCTGACATAGTAGATTTATTTTCTCAGTTTAAATGCGTCTCCTTTCATTAGTGTTCAGGAGGGATGTCCTCCTTGTAGACCCATTTGGACATTACTTCCTGGTTGATTAAAGCTTTTGGCTCTCAATACATTTGAAACCATACCCTGTAATATGGACATCTTCAGTTATTAATTGTCCATTCTAAATTGGAAGGAGGGAGACATTTTTCTTATTTTCCGGATTATCCAAAAACTATTATGACTATTAGTTGCTGTCGGTGTGCTGTGAAGGTGATCTGGTCACCTCTGCTTGACTTGTTCTTCAAGCTTTTGCAGCTTACATTCATGCACGCCTAAATTAGCCTGAAGTTAAGTTAGTTTTTATATTGCAATATAAAAACTATTTATTCTATTTAAATATCATTGTTGTCTCCGGACAGAATTATTGTTAGTCTCCATACATCATCCTCTGTCTAGACAATGTCCCCCATTCTGCTTATAATATATATATATATATCTCACACCTGCTACGATGCATTTACTGTAGCCACTTGTATCATCTTAATCACGTGTAGTGTGTTGTCTCTGTTAAATATGTCCGCATGTGCTTCTCGTTTTAGCCATAACGTCAACTCAGATGTTGACCATGTGAATGTCTATGGGAGTTTTGGGTGAAGCGTCGCCAGCTGATATGTTTTCTTGAACAGTGGGTCAACGATGATTGTTAGCGAATCATTTTTGTATAGCAGTTCATGATGATCAGAATGAATATTCCAGTCTCCAATGTCTGGTAACGTAGCTGTAAGATAATTACATTTTTATATCACAAATACTTAAGTTCCATCATTTCAAGATGGTGGATTGAGCAACTAGGACACGTTTGGTGTGTAGTAATGGGTTTCTTTAGATTAACCTGTTTGTCCTTGACTTTACATTGTTCTTTATGTGTTGTGCTTTTCTTGGCTGGTCTCGTCCATACGAATGGTCCAAACCCCTGTTAGATTCCACCTGAAACCTGACAAATTAACTTTAAACCGTTGGATGTTTCTCCATGGTCATTAACGGGTTTTCCATAACGAGGCTTCCCGACGCTCCGCCCAGGGGATTCCAGTATTCCAGGCGGAACTCTGGCGCTCTGGAGGAGAATCTCCCCCGATCCTGTTTATTCCTGAATGACACAGACCGGCTCTGACGCTTTAGTAGTCTGCCTAAGCATCTATTATTCCAGCAGGAAATGTCATGTTCTTTTTATGAGTGTGAGATTGATATCTCTTTGTTGGCCACAGTCCCTGTCGTCTGTACTTGACATAGCTTCATTATAATCTTAATCAGACATTTCCACAGCGACATAGAGCTCATCCCAGGACGCTAATAACGTCACTCCCTCCTCCAACCAATAGCGGGAGTTTCAGGTTGTCACCGGTGGAAATCTCAGGATATAAAAAACAAAACTTTTCCTCTATTTTTATTTTTCTACTTTTCCTCTCCTGAATTGTTGCATCAACCGAATGTTAGCGCTCTCTTGTGGGAGAGCGCGTGACGAATGAGCGCTAACGTCTAATCATAATTCATTCTCTCTAACCCCCAAATTACCCCTCGTCACCTTAACCTTTTTCAAGCACAGAGCCTTTTTAATTCAGCAAAGCAGGTTTTCAGGTGCTCCATCCAAGGGTGCGTATGGACCTGGCTTAAACACCGTCTCCACCTCGGCATCCAAAACGGCTCCGCCCCGACTCCCCAAGCCGCCAGTTCTTTTAGGAATGCAGGAATTTTCTTTTTAATACCCAACCCATTCTCTTCACATCCTGTAAGCAGGATTAATTCCGTCCAATAACTTTTTTCAAAGACATTTAGATGTTAGTGGTTGTCCCCAGAATGGTCTTAATTACACATCGCAGGGTGACCTGTCCCCGATTTCTGGGCACCAGAACTCAATTGGCCAGCCAACCGCTACAGCCTAGTAGCAGCTGAAATGTCCCTTGGAAGAATGCAGGGATAAAGCTCAGTTGATAACATCACAGCCAGTCCATTGAGAGCTGAATTTGTTAACCTTCTGTGAAATCTGTTTACCATAACCATAGTTTTTCTTGACTTCCCCTCACTGAGAAATGGCATGGAGACTTGACACTTATACTAAATGTTCCTCAAGTTTTCTTTAATTCTCTTGGTAACAGTGTTGTTGATGGTTTAGTTAGGAATAGGGAAACAATTCATGACTGCCTGTGGTCTTAGTTATACTTGCGGTTGGAGATATTAATGATTGTCTGTTTCTACTGTCTCCCTCCCCCTTCCTCAGGTCACCGTCTCCAGAGCCCATCTATAACAGCGAGGGGAAAAGGCTGAACACTAGGGAGTACCGCACACGCAAGAAGATCGAGGAGGAGCGTCACTCCCTCATCACGGAGATGGTGGGGCTTAACCCAGAGTTCAAGCCCCCTGCCGACTACAAGTATGTTCAGCTTAATGTCGTCTCCTAAAAGCCTTGTGTATTTGGAACTCTGTCAACCGCTGCTATAGCAACAGCTATTTATATTAAGATGTTTGTTTATTCTTTTCTTATTATTTGTTCCCTATGGCTTTCTGGCAGTGACTCATTTTCATTCAATTTCTCGGTTGGCCTAAGGTTGAGGTGTAATCCTGGGTCTCTGGTGGTTTTCAGATGGCTATTAGTGAACATTCATGTTGTATTGGTCTCGTCCCTTGGCTGGGTGATGGCCATCACAGCACAGAAAATTGTCCACGAGGCATTGCCTTATCAGGAACGCTGTTGCAGGCAGGCAAAAATAAGAAATTGTCTATTTTGGGTGTTCATTCTATCAAGTGGTAGGCGTGCAGGTACTGTCACTGCCCAGCCAGCCAACCACAGCCATCACCTACATGTCAAGTATATGACAGTGACTAATAACCTTCAGACAAGCAGATGGGCTAGATTTAAATTACCCCCCCCTTCCTAGTCTCCCTCCCTAATGTAGCTGTTAGAAAGCGTAGCAGTGGACACAGTACAACACAGCATGGAACGCTCCTCGTCCAATCAGGATCCTTGGATTTAAAAACAAACCGTTTTCTAAAAAACATGGTTGTTGTCCCACACAGACCACCCGCCACTCGGGTCAACGACAAGGTGATGATTCCACAGGACGAGTATCCAGAGATTAACTTTGTGGGCCTGCTGATTGGGCCACGGTGAGTCATCTCCTTTTGGTACTTACCGACCCAAGTGGTGGGTCTATACGTGCACAGTGGTTTACAGTGTACTGAATTTTACACACACACACATCAGCAATGCTGTTTTCTTCCTTGCAGTGGCAATACCCTGAAGAACATAGAGAAGGAGTGCTGTGCTAAGATCATGATCCGCGGTAAGGGCTCGGTGAAGGAGGGGAAAGTGGGCCGTAAAGACGGCCAGATGTTGCCGGGAGAGGACGAGCCGCTGCACGCCCTGGTCACCGCCAACACCATGGAGAACGTTAAGAAGGCCGTTGAGCAGGTATGGCCACCAGAACCGAATGAGCTACATGACCATGATGATCTTTGTTGTGTTAGTTATCCTGGGTAGCCTCGTTGTGCAGTGTAGCCGACATGCTAGCCACTGACTTTAATAAACGCTTAGTATTCACTGTGATATCGGGACTTTGTTTTTAATCCTTGCTAGTGACAGTTTTGCATTGTTTTAAAATGTGTGGCTCGTTTGTTAGAGCACAGGGCTTGATTCTCATGGGGGACGAGGTCGGTAATGTATGAACTCACTGCTGTAAGTCGCTGTGGATGAGGGTGTTAGCTAAATGACCATGTTTAAAAAATTAAATATGCAGAAATAACTTGGTCTACTGGAAGCTAACCGGCGTTGTAGCTTTAGTCATCTGGCGAAACAGTTGCTGATATGGGACAAACCTCACACCACTGAAACAAGACCATGAATGTCTTAATGTGATATCGATAGCAAATAACAGAAAGTGATAGGAACCATTTATATTAGTGCCCGTCACTAAAACAATACATTTTTATAACACATCATGCTAGACTAACATAAGAGAGAAATTCAAAACAGCTGAATCATTGACACAAAAGTCAATAAATAATAACATATTTTTGCAATGCAAAAGATAAACTTTAGACCTTTTAAAGTATGTATCCATTTTTTTAAACTTGCAAACACGTGAATGTTGTTTTTCCACTGGGGTGTTCTCCGTAGATCCGTAACATCCTGAAGCAGGGCATCGAGACCCCCGAAGACCAGAACGACCTGAGGAAGATGCAGCTCAGAGAGCTGGCCCGACTCAACGGAACCCTGAGGGAGGACGACAACCGGTCAGTTTACTGATGTTCTGGAACGACGCACCTTTCCTCGTGATGTTGCTTGTGCTATAACTTGTACCCCCGCCCCTGTCAATCCCCCAGGATCCTGCGTCCGTGGCAGAGCACCGAGCCTCGCAGCGTCACCAACACCACCCTCTGTACCAAGTGCGGTGGGGCCGGCCACATCTCCTCCGATTGCAAGTTCACCAGGTACCCCAAACTGTCGCTTGAAGGACTCCTGGAAAAACAAGTGTTTGTGTTGCTCGTGTGCATTTTAGTTACTCTGATATGTTAGGTTATTGTGTGGGGAACCCCAGGTAGTGTTTCAGTTAGCCTCATTAAAGGGTATGATAGTTCACAGGTTTAATGTGAAACAAAAAAGCCTCTCTTAAATTGAGATGGTACTCCGTATGATTTCATTTATTATAGCCTTGCTTTTATAATCGTGTCTTGCGCCTCGGGATAGAAGTGACATTTTCATTTAACCCAGAGTTGCATTCAAAGATGTACTGATTACTGAGATAAGCACCCTGTTCTGCCCTCGACTTTACTTCCTCCATAAATGATGCAAATATCCTGGCCTAGTCACCTGGGTGGGGGGTAGATTTACTGAAGTTGCAAGACTTGCACCAGGACAGAGTATATGTAAAACTGAACAGTTGGGAGACATTGCCAGCCAACAAATTGTGATCGACACTGATCTGTCTAGAAATGAATGTGTAGTGTGGTGTAACTACATTGCCCCATAGCCGTCATGCAAAACTGGACCTGCCAGGCCGGTCTGTGGATGTGAACCGTTAGGAGAAATTATCCGTTTGTCATCAATACACTGAGGACCCTGAACAGTGGCTATGGTGATGACTCGGACAGAGACGTTAATCAGAGGACAACGTTAATACGATCGTAACCTCCCAGCGTGGCCTCTGGTCAAATACAGGTAGACTAGATCCGTTAAACGAGCTCCTTCCCCCTCCAGCTCCTTTGCGGCACCCCGAGCCGGCGAGCCCCCCCAGTCTGCCCAGGACAAGGCCCGCATGGACAAGGAGTACCTGTCTCTCATGGCGGAGTTGGGAGAGGCCCCGGTTCCCTCCCCTGGAGGTGGGGGCGGACACTCCAACAACCAGAACAACAGCCACAACCGAGGCAACAACAACAATAACAGCAGCAGCAGCAACCAGCCACCGCCGGTGAGTACCGACCGGTAACACCAGAGTTTTCACCCGGTGACATACGCCCGTCAAAATGGGCCGCCTGTTCCAAGCCAGTGGGTGTAAGGGCCGCGGCCGGGCTTACAGTTGACGTGGAATTGTATGTGTTTCCGCAGCAGAGCCGTCCCCCCTGGATGAACTCCGGCCAGTCGGAGAACCGGAGCTACCACGGCATGCACGGCGGTCACGGCAACCAGGGCGGTCACGGCAACCACGGAGGCCACCACGGCTTCCCGCCCCCCATGCCCAGCATGGGCGGCCATCCGATGCCCCCGAACAACGGGATGCCGCCCCCGTGGATGCAGCCGCCGCCCCCTATGGGCCAGGGACACGGGCACCATATGGGTGAGTGGCCCCGCCCCATGCCCGCCGCGTGGCACCTCTCTGTCCGTCTGCTTGCGTTGAGCTTGGTGGTTTGTGCCTGTTCCAATGTCCTCCTGTTTCGTCTCCAGGTCTATTGCCCCCCCCCATGGGCATGATGCCGCCGCCACCCCCGCCCCCCAACAACCAGCCGCCGCCACCTCCCTCCGGCCCCCTGCCTCCATGGCAACAGCAGGCCCCTCCGCCCCCTCCCACCAGTAGCATGGCCTCTAGTGCCCCACTGCCATGGCAACAGAGTAAGAGCACGATCTGCAGGTTTTGTTGTGGGCGGGGGGGCGGGTGTGTTTTTCCTCTGCTTTGTTTAGGAGGAGTCTCCTGAATTCTCCACCTCCGCTACTAACTGGTGTTGTTCCGTCCCCAGATACCACCACCACGTCCAGCCCCGGCACTGGTAACCTGCCCCCCTGGCAGCAGCCCCAGCAGTCTGCGTCCACGGCAGCCCAGCCCCCCCCACCCATGGGCAACCCGTCCATGGTCCCCCCTCCGCCCGGCGTCCAGCCACCTCTGCCCCCGGGCGCTCCGCCTCCCCCTCCTCCCCCGCCCCCTGGCTCAGCCGGCATGATGTACGCCCCGCCGCCGCCCCCCCCGCCAATGGACCCCTCCAACTTTGTCACCATGATGGGAATGGGGGTGCCCGGCATGCCCCCGTACGGCATGCCCCCGGCGCCGCCACCGCCACCTCCGCAGAATTAACCATGCCTGTGTCCCAGGTCTCCAACGCGGAGCGCTCCCGGATGTTCCCCAGCACCAAGGATTCTGAGCACAATGTTCACGACCAGCTGCCCGAGGAAAGGAGGCGCCGCTCTACCCAGAGTGTCGTCTTTAGTTCAGTGAAATTTGACCGGACTCGTGCTTTACTCTTCACAGCCGCAGTGCAAAGAAACTCCTCAAAACGGATAAGGTGGTTTGGGTGAATTTGTAAATTTGCTTAACTTAATTGTTCTGGTTTTTTTAAGTATTCCCCCCTTTTTGCATAGAGCCTGGTATGGTTGTATCTGTTTGTTAGGATACAGTTTTTGATTTATAACTCATCTCACACTTACATACAGAATTAATCCCCTCTGACATTTGTAAACTTTGGTTTGCCCACTGGCTTGTGGATGTTATTTTCCTGTTCATCTTAGCTCTGCTTAAATGCTTAAAGAAAAATCTACTGTGTAGTTTACTTTGTTTCACCCGGCTCGTAAACTTTCATTGATAGTTTTTGGGTGATTTATCAAAAGTCAAGATTACTTCCCCACCCCATTTGTGTGGTTCTTCACTTAAGATTATCCAGACGATTTTATAGGCATGACTGTCGATTTTATAGGCATGATGGACTTGAGTTTCATTCATCGTCATGTTCCTCCGTTCACCTGCTGTCCTCACTGAACCGAAATATTTTTGTAAACAAACCCAATGTGCAGAGTAATCGTTCAGACTTTGTCGGACGTCCTCTCCTCGATTCTATTGTCAGGAATTTACTTTATTGTTTTTGAATTCAGAGGAAAACAAGTTGTGTGTTTGGATCATTGCATTTCAGTCCTTTTCCTTGAGCCAGCCCCACCCCCACCCACCCCACAGATGCTAATTTAAGGATAGATCCAGATAAAGACCTTTGTACCTTACAGCCGGTTGGTTAGCTTAAGTGATACTTTTAACTACTCGAGGAAGCTTGCTTTGCGTGTTCTGTTAAAAGCCCTCCAACCATCCATGCTCTGATATGTGCAGCGGTTACATTGCTCCAGCAACTTCGCGACAGTGGTTACATTGCTCCAGCAGCATCGCGACAGCCCTGTTTTTGTTCCCTTCAGTTGCTTGTGTTAATGAGAAAGGAAAAAACGATGTTAGAGGGTATACAATTGTATTTTTACTCTATTTTTGGAATTGGTTTGTCAGCCTTATGTTTTGGGTCTAGCCTGAATGAATAGCCCATGCAATGTTGCTTGATTGTAATTAAACTAATCATCTTTAATTTTGCTGGGTTTCTTTTATTTGCTCACTGAGGAATAGATTTCTTAGACCATTGTTTTAACATTGCAAAATAGGCTTTTTGACTCTGTCTGGGTGTACGAAGCATTTTCCTGTGAAGACTACCGATTTATATCAGTGGTCCTGCATGTGGGTTTTCAATTTTTCCTCACTGTCACATGTGCTTTGTTTTTGTTTTTTTACTTACAGTCCAGTGAAATAGTCAATATATATCCCGCACCCTGGTCTTGAACGTGCTGCCAAATTAAGTCTGGACTTTGAGCTATGACGAGACTAAACCAGTCCAAGGAGCGAGACTTGTCTTTGTCCTGATTATGGTGATAAAGAATACTGCCACAATCAATCTCTCGGTCAGTTTCTCCTGAGTGGGATTTCGTTTAAAGCTATTGGGTGCGGTTGACCGGGTTCGGCTTTAAAAAAACAACTGAAGACAAGTGTCGTTGGGATTGGTACTGAAACACCAAGCTGGATGTTTGACATGTCGATCTGCGCGTTCTTGCAGGAAAACATGGCATTGTGTTAGTCCTCATTTAAGGTGTAACGTTCTTGAAACTGTGTGTGCGTTTTATACGTTGGTGAACGAGGGTAAAAACATTCGCAATTTGTGTAGGCTAAGGCGATATGTGAATCGTGGCAATTGGTTTTAGTCCTAACTGGTGGACACTGGTGTAGGTTTGTATTGTATATTGGGAGGGGGGACCGAATCAATGGATCCAAGGATATTCACTTTTCCGGCTGGGTCACATTGACTAGTCAATAATTTTTGGGGGCGGGGGGTGTCGTTAGCCCCGCGCTGTCCCCTAATTCCAAACTCCTGGGTGGACAAGATCTACAATGTAGGCGAATTTGAGGATTAAGGGGAAGTTTAACGGCAGAAACATCAACTACACTTCAAGTGTCCGTGTTTTGATCAAATATATTATCCGATCAAGCGCAGTTTAATTTGAATCCCCTTAATGCTACGCACTTCGAAAATTGTTACCAGGCAACAAGTCTGCCTAGACAGGCTTGCTAGCGTCTTACATTGTGTTTGCGTGTTATCATCCATAAGGTACTGAAAGTTCATGGTTATTGGACTTCATCCATGTTTATGTTCCAAAATATAGGGCTCCTGTTCCTCGATCAGGAGAGGAAAATCTTACATCCTTAATGGAAATGCGAGGTCTGCAAATACATTCCTCAGTTATTAGTGGGCCTGTACGTTCAGTGTATTAGGCCTCAACTGTACTACATTATCCGACCATTTAATATTGAGAAGGGACCCAACACTCGTTTATACTCGTTGCATTGATGAAACATCAGCCTTTGTGTTGTATTTTTCTGAATAATAATCTGAACCAAGTGATACAATTTCCTGATAGCTGGTGAATTTTGAGCAAGATATCCTGACAGTTGATGGGGTAAGTGAGCCTCCCTCACTGCCTCAATGACGTTTGCTGATATCGGGGTTTGTAACTCCTGTCAGGTTGACGTTGGGATATGAGCTAATCATGAAGTTCCTGCAGAAGGCTGTGCTGCTATACCGCAAATAAACAGAAACTCAATGTAAATGTAATGAACGGCACATGCGCAGAATGTAACATATACAAGACGGAAACAGCCGTCCTGGGCGTTATGCGAAACGTTTACTTTAGATACAGTTAAACTCGGCCAAGTATGTATCGTTAGATACATGTATGGTGACAGTATCTATGAAAATAAGGACATTTTCTGACACTTGACAACGTATTCTTCACCTACTTACTAGCAAATATTGCATCCTGATACATTTTCACGAAGGTCACCCTCTCAATAGGAATGGAGCTCTGTAAGACCCGCCCACTAGCGGTTCATTTGGTTGCGTTGGTTTTGCTATAACAGGACAGGACCAAGCCAGTGCCAATACTTTGTAGAGACCGAGGGAGGTTAGCATCGTGTGAGGCAGACAGGAAGAAAACAGTGGCGATCACTTATTTTCCTCATTCGACATCTAAATTATCTCAAAAATAATTATTTAGCAAGATGCCCAAGCCACTGACAGACCAAGAGAAGAGGAAGCAGATATCCGTGCGAGGGCTTGCAGGAGTGGAAAATGTTTCGGACCTTAAAACTAATTTCAATCGCCATCTCCACTTCACGCTGGTGAAGGACCGGAATGTGGCAACCAAGCGGGACTACTACTTCGCCCTGGCCAACACCGTCCGCGACCATCTGGTGGGCAGATGGATCAGGACGCAGCAGCACTACTATGAGAAGGATCCCAAAGTAAGCAAAGCCGGGTTGCCGCAGTGCACCATCGAACGCTTCTCGGCACGTACGCCACTGTCTCTGCCTTGGTGAAGTGATGGCTTTCTCAGGGAATTATCACTGCGCAGAATGTGAACGGATGCGCTGCACACGCTAGGCCTCTTTACAAAATATATATATATATATATATATCTGTTTATACCATACCTATAAGTTGCAGAGGACAGTTTCCTATCTATTTAATCCACTATGTTAAAATAATGAAATGCCCTCCAAAGCCCCTTGCGAGTTACATAACCATGTTACGTATATCATAATGAAAACAAATACCGGACATTTCTGTATCTATTCTATAGATATTTTTCTGAAATTTACCTGAAATTGAGATATGAAATAGATTTTTGGGAAAAAGTGGCAAGTACTGGCATGAAAATGTTGTGTAATACTGGCACTTGTAGAATGAAACTTATGCCACCGTTTGATAGTCGGCCAAATGTCCATACCAAGTAATAGGAGCGGCATCCAGACCAAAAGGTTTAAATACTATTAAGTACAATTATAATTATTTCAGATATGTTTCCGATGGAGTTCAGCTGTTTGGACATCCTCTATGAAACGCGAACATGTATTACATAATTTCAACATCCGACCGCAATGTAGCCTATTGAATTGAACCAGAACGCAGTCGTGAGTGGTTTGTATTGTGTAGGTCAGAATTTGCACCTTTCGTTTGTTGAGCTGTTCCCAGAAGAACATTAAACAGTATCTGATTCCTGTCTGAACCCCGGACGGGACTCGTGGCTTGGTAGGATGCCAATGGTAACAGGGGTCTGAACTTCTTTCGGGCCTATAGCGTACTCCTTTTATACTCTCCAAAAGCGATGTCATATAAGAAAAAGTCTGTCAAATGTACTTGTTTGACTGATTTGTAATGTTACTTAAATATGAAGGAAGGTGGGTTTGAAAATAATCAGGAAGTTGGGAGAAGCTCAGTATTTTGTGGGGTCCTTTGGAGTTTCGTTGGTAGAGCATTGCTCAGGCAACGTCAGGGTTCTGGGAATGATTCGGTAGGGTAGTATGAAAATATACTACCGGGAGTCCCTCTGGATGAAAACCATACATACATTGCTTAAATGTAAAATCTATATATGACGATCATCCGTCAGTAACTAGGATATTCATTAGTCACTCTACCCTCTAGCTGTATCTGTGCACTTAAGTTAATATTCCAGGTTTCAAAGCAAGAATTCAAGGCATATAAGAGTAAAGTAAGTGTACTTAAGAGCCCCCCCAACACTCATCGTGTTGCCCAAATATGGTTGCCAAAATAACTACAATTATTTTAAATATTGTTTGTTGTATTGCAAATGGAAAGGTTGAAAACCTCTCCTCACTTGCATAACTTCCTCAAGAGCAGAATGCTCATCTCGAAATTCTAATAGTTATTACGTTATTACTGAATGTCACTGGCTATGTTCATATTAGGATTACATTAAATAATACATATAACATCCATTAATTATCAATTAGAATCTTAAACTTAAGTTAATGTGGAGAAAATAACGTATTAAATGTTATTTAATTTTAAATATGCTTTTCTCAGGGACTTATCTGGCTTAGTATTTTTGAGGCAATGCAGGTTTATTGTTGAACATTATGCACAAATGGAATGAGACGTTTTCTTTGGCTGAAGGCTGTTAAGAGTTTTTACTGCCAACAAATATACATAAAACATTTGTATTGTTGGGTGTTATTATTGGTTAAACAATACACAAACACAGTTTGTCTGTGAATTTAGTCCCTTGGTTTGTTTTCTTTCACACATATCAGATAAAGGTAACTTGGGTAAAGTAGTGTACATGTCTGCGTTTTACTCCATGAAACTACTTTGAGAACAGATGTATATTTATTTATAGGTGTACACATAGCTGCATCCAATTACCTATTTCTAACCAAAAAAATCCTACAAGGATCCAGAGTTTCTAGAAGCTTCTGTTCATTAGTACTACCTCAGAGAGATGACATTTACATGATGAGAATTATTCGCCAAAAGGTTGAACTATAACAAATAAGTGAAAATGCACATTTGCATAGTCCCACCTCTTAATCCGTTTGAACTAAAATATATGATATTTTGCACACATGCTCAGGGATAAGTCCCTCTTCCCCACAATATCTTAGGCACCACTGATACGGTATTGACTAAATTCTGTATCTTGTCGAAAGGATTTGGCATTTGCCAAATTACCTTTACCTGGAGGGGCAGTGCATTATTATTCGGGAACAACAGGTTTATTTCTTGAATGATTGAGTTAATGTCTCATGACAGTTTACATATGAAAAGATCTCCAGTGTCCTATGGCTGGTATTTCCTGGTCCTGGGGTTTAGGCCTTGGATGACATTCATTTGGGCCATGTTTGTAATCAGAAAGATGAAGGTCACCTAGTCTATTTGGCCAATCCATCATTAAAAAAAAGCACAGTATTGCATTCATCTTGTATTCAAGAAAAATCAGGTATTTATATTAATGTCACGTCACGAAGGCCATGCAAGCTTCCTGAGCACAAGAAGCATCCACGCTGCCTTCAGTGTTGAAATGTGAAAATTCACTCTTCATTCTTCCCTGTTGTTCTGTGTGTCCTGTCTCTACCAATGCAGGGACATTACCACTCCAATCCCAGAATGCTGCTATTTATACCTAGGGACTGTTTACCTTATGCTCTTTCAAAGACACGTTGTCATCAGATTGTTGCCTGTTCCTCTAGACGGTGTCTGGATGTAGTCAAACGCGCATTGTTTCTGCATAGCAGTTAAGTGGACACAGACCTATATTATCAAACCATGTAGATCATCTGATACACCACTGACTGCCTAGGAATTGGTCTTAATATAAAGCAATTATTTTGAAAGTTTAGTCCAATAATGTGCATTAAGAGAAGCGGCAGCGTTTCTGGTCACAATGTGGACACGTACATAAAACTGTAAATGCACCGTGGATCGTATTGATCAGATCGTGAAAAGTTTGAGGATTTGTTACACTGCGATGGTTTTAGCTAGATCAACACTCAAATAGAGGCCAGATTTGCATTAGACCTAAATACATTTAAAAAATCTTCCCTGGGTTACGTGGTACACTGTCCTGACAGATACTCCAGAGGCTACTGAGGTCTAACGACGACGCATCGTTCAGTGTGTATCGGAGTGGAATGACTAGTGATGATGTCTTGTGCTGCTCCGTCTATAACCAGTATTGGAAAGAAAAACTACCGCAAGCAGTTCTACTGTCACCAGCTACAGCCGTGTGTCGGAGAGTGCTATGTTAGTTTCCAGATAAATTTAGTGACTTAATATGCCGTCAGGACAGGAGGCTAGCCAAAACAATGTCAATGTCTTGATACTTGTGGCAGTTGGTCCAGTTTCTTGTTATATACTTTGAATAGAAAATAGGTTTTTTTTGTTATGCAAATGTTATTTAAATGAAGCGCATTTGTTGTAGTCTAAACATGCTTTTAGGTTTCAACCCCTCCCAGATATTGCATGTGGACATCAGACACACCCTCCTGCTTAATGAAGTCAAATACTCCCTGATGAAGAGGCACAGTTTCGGTTTAATTTACATGTATTGTATCTGAAATTTTACCTGAATGTCAACATGATCTACAAGTTGACATTCAACTTGTAGATCAACTACAATGGGTGAAAACAGGATGCAGAAAAACCCTAAACAAATGTAAGTAAACATGGGGTTGATAAATCAATAAAATATATTAATTGTAAGTGATTCTTCATATAGGCTATTGTGAGACATTGGGTTGTAATAGTTATTCCTTAAATAAACTATACCCAGACTCTTTAAACTCTTGAAACACGGACCGGATGTTGCGAGTGATTCCAAGGCAACGCTCACAAAGAGCTGCTGCTTGACTGGTCGCCAAGAACAGCACTCCTGTTGTTGTGCAGCTCCTCCCCCGTCCCCTCTTTGGGATGAATAGAGTAGGTGGAGAAAAATATGCAAATTAAGGGGATACACCACTTTTGGTTGGCTGAAGATGTGTGGAGTGAAGATCCCAGTCAGTTGTGCGCTTTACCAATTTAACCCTCAGTGGTTGTCTCTGATTGGTTCTCCAGCGTGTTTACTACCTGTCTCTGGAGTTCTACATGGGACGCACCCTGCAGAACACCATGGTGAACCTGGCCCTGGAGAACGCCTGTGATGAAGCTATCTATCAGGTGAGAGACCCATGGTGCTTCCGGAGCACGACCGGGCCCCATCATAGTTACATTGACCGCTGTTCCTCGAGGTGCACCCAGCGTTGTCATTTACGTTGACACGTTCTGAGCGGTTCGAGTAACGCTTACTAAGACATCCGTTCCTGTGTATGCATTTCGGGTAGGCTGCTCTGATCTGAGTTTGAACCACCCCTTGAAATCCAATGCAATGTTTGCCTCATTACTGTGTCTTGTAGCAAGAGTAATGTGTAATCTCTTTGCCTTCAGTTTATTGCAAATGTACATTTAGATTTGTTTTTTAACCACTCAATAACTAACATTTAAGCGGTGGCGTACTTGTAAATCTATCCACAATATATCTGCATCAGCTGGGTCTGGACATGGAGGAGCTGCAGGACATTGAGGAAGACGCTGGCCTGGGAAATGGTGGCCTTGGACGGCTTGCCGGTAAGTACCCGCCAACCCTAAAAATTGTCCAACCACCAATAGAGACTCTGAGTTGTCGGGCGAACCTGTCTCACCCAATCTCTCCCCCAGCCTGCTTCTTGGACTCCATGGCGTCCCTAGGGCTGGCTGCTTATGGTTATGGCATCCGCTACGAGTTCGGCATCTTCAACCAGAAAATCGTCAACGGCTGGCAGGTAGTTTGGCCGGTATTGTGTACTGTGCTGTTGAACACTTATGTGTCTGATTGCGTGGTAGTTGGTGCATAGTCATTGATGTAATCAAGGTCAACGTATTTGTTCACATTTGCACATATTTGTTGCCCGCTCATAGTGTGTCCTTGTGATCGACATCTCTCTACAGGTGGAGGAGGCAGATGATTGGCTGCGCTACGGCAACCCCTGGGAGAAGGCCCGCCCAGAGTACATGCGGCCAGTCCATTTCTATGGCAGGGTTGAGCACACACCCGAGGGGGTGAAATGGGTCGACACACAGGTCAGGGAATACCAAAAAGTAGACACGACATAGAAATGGTTGTCATTGTGGGGGATAACGTCATGTGTGTCTTCTATGTTGTCAGGTTGTCTTGGCCCTTCCTTATGACACCCCAATCCCTGGGTATAGGAACAATGTTGTGAACACCATGAGACTGTGGTCTGCCAAGGCCCCGTGTGATTTCAACCTGAAAGATTGTGAGTTTCTTCTGGACTGACCGGTCTGCGTTTTCGACTTCTTGCAATTGTTTTAATGATTTTTCTGTCGTCCAATTCCACAGCTGGTTTAAATAATCAGCAAGTAAATATAACATATCTCTAATGCAACTATCTGCTGATGTTATGAGCCGGTAAATATGAAATGTATGATAAGTGATGACATTTTGTGTGTGTTTGTTTTACAGTTAATGTGGGAGGCTACATTCAGGCTGTTCTGGACAGGAATTTAGCTGAGAACATCTCTCGTGTTCTTTACCCCAATGACAATGTGAGTAGAAGCTTTCTGATTTAATCAGGAGTTTAAACATAACAACATGTATTTCCCACCCTTGGTAATCAGCAAGGATTGACCACCCAAGAAACACACAGTATAGTTGTAACCATGTTTAGAGGCAGTGTAGTGTTAGTTTTACAAACATTGCACTAAAACAGGCCTATATTTGAGGTTTAGACGTGTGATGTGGTTGGTAGGACCATGGAACTTAGTTAATGAGGACTTCCACTGTTATATTCTTTAAGGCCCAATGGTTACATTTCATTCCTTCTTTGGTTTAAAAATAGATGAAGCAACTGCAGATTGCCCTTATAAAGTCATATATTTACTTGTCACAATACACACAGTTTAGTCTGAGAATACCTTTCAGCTGAGTCATGAAATTGCTGCGTAATAAACCTGTAATGGACCGTGGTCCTGGATTTGACCCTAGTTCTTCGAGGGCAAGGAGCTGCGTCTGAAGCAGGAGTACTTCGTGGTGGCAGCCACCCTGCAGGACATCATCCGCCGCTTCAAGTCCTCCAAGTTCGGCTCCACAGAGATCGTGCGTGTGGACCTTTCCACCCTGCCCGAAAAGGTAAGTCGAGATACCGTTGGCTTCCTGGAATGGGTGCTAACTTGGATGAGGATGTTGTCAAAACACCACCGACTCCAAATGACCGACCGCGTCCCCGTTCCTGCTGACTCTGCTGGCTGCCCTCTAGGTGGCTATCCAGCTGAATGACACCCATCCTGCCATGGCCATCCCTGAACTGATGAGGATCCTTGTGGACACGGAGCACCAGACCTGGGAAAAGGTACGTGACTAAAAACATGAAGCGGGGGGGTTGTATAACCGATTGACGCGTGGGATTGTGGGTTTGCTGTGGCATCGTACACGATTCAAAGACCCCGCCGAGTGGGTTCTAAATGCGCTAAACGTCCACCGTAACCGTGCCCTTCCCCGTTAGGCCTGGGACATATGCACCCGCACCTGTGCCTACACAAACCACACGGTGCTGCCGGAGGCCCTGGAACGCTGGCCCACGGACCTGCTGCAGAACCTACTGCCCAGACACCTGGAGATCATCTACGAGATTAACCGACGCCACCTCGAGGTACGGCCAAACGCGTCCGTGACAAACGACAGCCGCAGACGTGCACGCGTCCCCGAGAACCTACCGTGTCGATAGTATATTTACATGGTGGAGGGACATGTTGCTCCATGTGCTCTGCTTCGGTAAGATCTGGAACGAACGAGCGCCTGAACCTTCCTCGGTCACTGTAATCCACCGTCTGTTCTCCATCTCCTCCAGCGCATCGCTAAGCTCTACCCGGGGGACGACGACCGTCTGCGCCGCATGTCCCTGGTTGAGGAGGGACCCCAGAAGAAGATCAACATGGCCCACCTGTGCATCGTGGGCTCCCACGCCGTCAACGGAGTGGCCCGCATCCACTCGGACATCCTCAAAGCCACTCTGTGAGGAGAAATGAAACCATATGCTTGCCACTTTAACCAGCTTGTGTTTTACTTTACTTTGTTGGCTATAGAGACGTAGGCTGGTAGTTTCATCAATCACCAAATGTATCCAATAGGTTCAAGGACTTCTACGAGGTGGACCCCGACAAGTTCCAGAACAAGACTAATGGAATCACGCCCCGGCGCTGGCTGGTCATGTGCAACCCGGGATTGGCTGAGGTTATCGCCGAGGTGTGTAGCTACGGTTACGGCTACAGTGGAGGACGATGTGATTAATGATGATGGTTCTAAACGTGGGCCTTTATGTATGTTGGAATGTTCAGAGGATTGGCGATGATTACATCCGCGATCTGGACCAACTGAAGAAGCTGCTGAAGTTTGTGGATGACGACTCATTGATTTGTGACATTGCCAAGGTCAAACAGGTCAGGACAGTAACCTCTTTAAGGATGTTCTCCTTGTTATTTGAGTCACCGCCACAGTCCAATCCAAGGTCCCTACTGTAACTCCTGACCATGTTTCTCTGCAGGAGAACAAGCTAAAGTTCTCTGCCTATCTTGAGGAGCAGTACAAGGTGAAGATCAACCCCAACTCAATGTTCGACGTTCAGGTCAAAAGGATCCACGAGTACAAGAGGCAGCTGCTCAACTGCCTGCACATCATTACACTTTACAACCGTGAGTGGCCCAGCATTAATTTCCGTCTGTACTAAGACACATTGATTCAACCAGGTTAACATATCTCCTTCGTCCAACAGGTATTAAGAAGGAGCCAAACAAGGATTGGACACCGAGGACAATCATGATTGGAGGAAAGGTGAGCAAACATAACAACTAGGATCACGCTGTTAGGATAAACTTTTCTTTTTGGTCATATTTTGTCAACTCTTGTGGAGACAGTGACCTGTGTTGACAAGACAGCCCAAACAGCTCAAGGCTAATCTGTAACAACGACCTGGCATGGGAATATGGCATTAATGTGGCCCCTCCCCTTTCCAACCAGGCTGCCCCGGGTTACCACACAGCTAAGCTTATCATCAGAATGATCACAGCCATCGGAGAGATCGTCAACAACGACCCTGTGGTGGGAGACCGCCTGAAAGTCATCTTCCTGGAGAACTACAAGGTCACTCTGGCAGAGAAAAGTAAACAAACTTACTTGCTGCTTTCATTTTTTTAGCCACTGATGGGAAAATGAAGGGTCTTTCCATTTCCTCTGCATACGTTCTCTCCCTCTTGTCTTACCTTTCATTTTCGCTGATCTGTCCCTCCCGTCAGTCATCCCTGCGTCCGACCTGTCAGAGCAGATCTCCACAGCAGGCACCGAGGCATCCGGCACTGGCAACATGAAGTTCATGCTGAACGGTGCGCTCACCATCGGCACCATGGACGGAGCCAACGTGGAGATGGCCGAGGAGGCCGGGGAGGAGAACCTCTTCATCTTTGGCATTAGGGTGGAGGACGTGGACGCCATGGACAAGAGCGGGTAAGAGCCGATGGGTGACCGGTTATGAATCGGGATGCCAGAGAGGACAACAGATATCTTGGAAGGATGTGTTACCGGGGAACTGTTTCAGCGAGGTGAAGGATGTAACAGGAGAAGTTATTATAACAGGAGGATGCCTATAATAAAAAAAATTAAGATCTTCTGTATATAATACATTTAATTTCCCCCAGATACGATGCCATGAAGTACTACAACAGCATTCCTGAGCTGAAGCAGGCTATGGACCAGATTGCCGGTGGATTTTTCAGCCCCGACCAGCATGACCTCTTCAAGGACATTGTCAACATGCTGCTTCACCATGACAGGTTAGGGAGATGCTGAGGCAGCAAAGAGGACCAGAATGCAGACAAGTACAATGTAGTTACACGCACACACACAGCCAAACACACACTGTTACGTAACCCCAAAATGTTTGCGTTACAGATTCAAGGTGTTCGCTGACTATGAAGCCTACATCAAATGTCAGGACAAAGTCAGCGCTCTCTACAGGGTCAGTGTTTCATAGACTAAACTCCTCAAACTCCATATCAGTTATTTCTTAATTTGTTTTTGGACTGAGAGCTGTACTGAGAGCTCAGTAACTCTGTTTTTTTGGGGGGGGACTATTCATGTAAATTCTAAGTTTCTTTGATCCATACACATAACAGTAGTCACTCCTTCTGCAATGTTTTGTACTCTCTTCCCATCTCTCCCGTACAGAACCCTAAAGAATGGACCAAAAAGGTGATCTACAACATTGCCAGCTGTGGTAAATTCTCAAGCGACCGCACGATCTCCCAGTACGCCCGGGAGATCTGGGGCATGGAGCCCAGCCTGGAGAAGATCCCTGCCCCCGACGACCCTCGTCAATAAGCCACAGCCTTTGCCCCAAAACCAGTCTCTGGCTTTTCCACGGCTCCCCCCTGTGGCTTTGAATATGGCTATTCAACATGAAAACCATTTTAACTTGAGTAATTAACAAACTGTAACTACTGTAACTATTCCTAGAGATACTAAATTGTGGTCGGTATTAGTTGATAATTGGGTATTACATTACTAGTTTTAGTTTTGTGATTGACAAAACCTGATGCTAATATCAACAGTGACATTAAAAACATTTAAAGCTGTATGGCCAGAGCATAGGTACCAAAATCATGTTTTCTCCAGGAGTCCAAGGAAGAGACATGGAAACATAACTGTACTATGGCTTGTCTGCCAATGCAGTTTTTAAAATATGCACATTCTTCGCTCATACACACTGTGATTTTACGTTAGATTATAGATTTGGCCCCGCACGGACCACGTTTTTATTAATATATGCACCAGTTAACAAGAATTGGGACTAGATTTACATGTGATCTTTAAATTTATGACTGTTCTCTCAATGTCTATATCTGTGTCTTTGTCGAATGTAGTCATCTGTGTGTTTTAGTTAACGCTCATGTTTCGGGTACCCCCCAACCAATGGCTGTTTTTACTGAAAAACTATCTGCTGTGGGCTTTGTTTCCTTTCACATGATCAGTATTTCCTGAAAACATTGTTCCTGTGTTGAAAAATGTATGGTTTGTGTAGTGCAATATTAAGCTTCCTGTCCTCCACCTTCTCGGCTTAATACCTCTCTGAATGTTGACAGAGCTGCCTTAACTTAGCTTTGTGTGAGATGTCGTGCAACCGTAACGTGAGCCCGCAGACACCCTGACTTCCTCTATGTTAAGCAGCTAGTCTTCTTTTGATGGTCCGAAACATTTCTGGTACAATAGTATTTGGAAGTCTAAGCTAGTGAATGACTTGAAATTCGGTGTGAGGTTGATGTATATTGCGCACTCCATTTGTTTTTTAATGTCTGTCTTCCTTCAGGGGAGAGTATGAAAAGCACCGATAGCTTAAGACCCTGTTATCTTATCAATGTGGAATAATGGTCAATAAAGGATACAAAGTTAAAACCAAGTTAGTTTCTATGTGATGTTTGAATTACTCAAACTCTGTTACCGATCATCTACTTTCCTATTAAGAGTAAGTCGAAGAAGACAACAGAATTTTACCATTTGAAAATCAAGATCAATCGATAAAATAATTATCTTTCTGTCTTTCTTTATTCTTACAAATGATATGATTGGGTTACAATCAGTTCTAAACTGATTGGCAGCCTTAGTAAGGATGAAAGCTTATACTAAATAAACCAGGGTAATGAGCTATAGTTTTCCAATGTGAAATACATAGTACTTTATTATTGGTTCAAAGGAATTAAGAACATTTAAAATGTATTATGCACCCAAGAAACGTTTTCATGAATTTGAATACTTTATTGAACTGGAAAGTGGTGACAGAGCAGATCTGTTGATGAGTTTTCCGGACCCATCCTTCAGCAGTACGGTAATGCAACAGTACACCGTAATAGAGACTTAAACCACTGGCCGATCCTGTAGGCCAAAATCCCAAAAGAAATAGTAAACATGTCTCCCTTTATTCAGTGTTTTAAATGGAATGGCCTATTCTTAAATGATAGGAGATTGGAGACACTGGATGGGATTTCAGACCATTTCTCCAGACAGAATTTTTTTCTGCGGAGAAGTTGCAAGTTTGGAATTCAAATCCAAAGAATGAGAAGACTATTGCAAATTGTTGATTTTGCAGTAGATTAAAAGAAGCGTATTATTGTAGATTTTATTTTGTTACATTTGATTTATAATTATCCTTCAGCAATGTCAGTAATTTTGACGTCTAAAGAAAAAAAGGTTTTTCCTCAGCAATTGTATTAGTATAAAATATAGTTATCCGATACGAAACAGAACTTGGCCTTCAGAATGGTTCTATGAAACTTGAACACACACAAAAGGTGTCATATTTTTACACCAACAAACTTTTTGAAGTGTAATCATGATTTCCTTTAAAAGTAGATGTAATCTGATTACAGTAACTATTTTTACTTTTCTGTGTCCACCAATTACAACTGACCAAGTTTCCACGCGTTAATTAGGTGAAGATAGTATGACGTAGCTTCCGCAGGACTATTAATTGACAAACAACCAAATGTCCATCGCTTGTCGTACTCAGATACTAGTGTACTTGAATCATGTCTGTTCTCCTGCGGGGAATGCTGAGCGGACAATTGGCAATGGTTTCAAGGAGAAATGTTATCAACCAGCGACAGTGGGTATCCAGTAAACCCCCGAAATACAACATCAGCGCTGTAGTGAGTAACTTTTACATATATATATAAAGAAATGGAATTAACATTGTAAAAAATTGCAAACAATTGTTTTTTTTCCGTTAATACTCATTTTATGAAGGTTTGTGAGTGACGATATGACCAACTCCTTCGTTTCTACCCACAGGAAAACGTTTTTGTCATGAGCGTTTTTGGGTTGACCATTCTTGGACCTTCTGGTTGGATCCTCGCGAATGTTCAGAACTACCAGAAACGCGACTGAACTTTTTCACCACCATCGATGTATTTGACCAAGTCGTCGAGTGTGTTTACAACATCTCAATTCTGGCCTTATGCTTAATTACTATTTCCTTTCACATAATAAAACATCTCAAGTTATGTTGTCTGAACAGTTTATTTTTTGTTCAATTTACCGAGGTTAAACTCTGACCAACATTATTGACAGAAAACCGTAAATAAACGGTATTACTGATTATGTGCATGAGCCAGAACAAGTACAAGTGTACAAGAAGCTCGAGGGCCCTACGATATTGTCAATTTTGGTAACGTTCCACTGTCCCAATAAATAGCTAGTTGATTCATTACTTAAGTAATCATTTTGTGTTGGCCTTGTCAAAGAAAATAGCAAGATAATCATTTGACTACTAGCAACATTTTAAAGTTCGTAAGTGGGTACTGCAAATATTTTTGTAACCACCCGCTCCTTCGAATATGACCCGGAAATTTACAATCAGGTCAGTGACGGAGGAAACAGAATTGAACAACTAAGATGGCCGAGGAGCAGCAGCAGGAGGAAACAACACAGGGAGAGATGGAGGGTGAGAGAAACAACAACATCAAAACGACAGATTGTACAAATCCTACTGACTTCGTCGAAGACATTGTCATTTTATGAGTTGTAGTGTAGTTGAGCGATCTAGGGATGGCAGTTGGGGGACAAGCAGCTTACATGAATAAATGAGAAGGGGATGGGGGAGGCCAAGCATTCAAGTGGCTAACACAAAGAGGCGCATTTTCGACACAGCTCTATATATTTTGGAGAGGATGGTGTAGATAACATTAAGTATTGTATGTGAAGTGATGAAGGATTTAATTCACAGTATATTTTTACTGAATTTCTAGTGGTTGTCAAATGTTTTTTGTCGCCATAAAGTAAATGTGATGGTTAGATTACCTAGCAAGCTTAGCTAGCTAAAAGTCCGCGTTAGCTAGCCACTGTAAATCAGTTTATTTCTAAAAATGCGATTTAACGCCAGCCAAAAGCATATGGATTACATTTGTACCTAAATCTAACCAACGGCAGTACTTTTTAATGAACATTAACATGGCAACACTGATGTGTGACAATTGTGCTTGGTTAAACTAAATGGAGCAGACTGTCAACCAATCACAATTTGTGCTGTAAAAAATGATTACACCTAATTTTGACCAAAATAATAAAAGTTCCGGTAACGTTTTAATGGTACGTGTTTTAAGGTGCTAATGTTAGGTGTTTAAACACTCATGTCTCCTCCATTGGCCATTGGGGATATTTTTCTTATTGATTTCTAGGTCATCTCTTCAAAAGTTACCAATGCACTTCATTCTAAATTAACGGTTATGTTAGAGGTCTCGTTTACGGACTGTGTTGTTTTGTTACTGTTCTCTAGCGGGAGGGGTAAACTGTCTCGCTTATGATGAGGCCATTATCGCTCAGCAGGACAGAATTCAGCAGGAGGTGAGACATTTCCGCTTAATTGTTCATTTATAATACTTTAGACTTCTAAATGAGACCAGTCCAAGGTGTAGTCAGAGGTTTTTTGTTTTATATTAATTTATGAGTATAATACCTATTTTAATTCTTATTCTGTGTGTGTATCAAGATTGCAACTAAGATCCCTTTAGTGTCAGACAGACAGGAGTTGTCAGTGTTGCAGAAAGAATATGCTGCAGAAGATACCATTTATCAGCTTAAGATCAAGGTAGGTGAAACCTGGATTCTTGAATGATTGGATTCTGGTCTGTGTTACTTCATATTTCATCTGTTGCACATGACCACAAAACTGCCAATAAAAATGTGTACACAATGCATTGACTTTACTGCTATGTCTTAGGATTTACACAAAAAATACTCGTATATTCGTAAGACGCGGCCAGATGGGAACTGTTTCTACAGAGCTTTTGGCTTTTCACATCTTGAATCGCTGCTAGAAGACACCAAAGAGCTGCAGAGGTAATATATCACAGCCTAAATGGTCTGGAAAAGTCAATATTGCAATAGCTTTGTGTTTGTTAATATTCTCTGGCTCCTTATTCAATGTATATATCCCTGAAGGTTCAAGGCGGTGGCAGCTAAAAGCAAACTGGACCTGGTGAATCAGGGTTTCACGGAGTTCACCATTGAAGACTTCCACAATACTGTGGGTTGCTCCCCTACCCCCATTGTACACACATGAACCATGAACAACTGCAATTCACGTGACCGTGAACAACAAGCATCACTTAACTGAACATTATTGTGAATCGTTCCACCAGTTCATGGACCTTCTGGAGTTGTGTGAGAAGCAGCCTGGCCTCAGCGAGTTGCTGGGCTCCTTCAGGGACCAGAGCGTGTCAGACTATATTGTGGTGTACCTACGGCTACTCACTTCGGGCTACCTGCAGAGGGAACACAGCTTTTTCCAGCACTTCATCGAGGGGGGGCGCTCCGTGAAAGAGTTTTGCCAGCAGGTAGGTTTCCGTGGGAGGCCAGGGTCGTGCTCAGCAAGTCTTGAACTCCATAACAGTGTTGAACCGTTTTCGTTTTGTTTTGCAAAACCTTTAAAGCGTGCCCTAATAAATGTGCTGCTAATGAAGCCAAGACGCTCGACTCTGAGCATTCGTTCACATACGGTTTGAATTTAGCCTGTGCTTCTTTTGTATGCCTGGGTAAATATGTCACAATAAGTGCCACTAGAAGAAGCATGTTGTTTGACGCTTGGGCAGTCCCGACTCTTCAGAGTTATCCGGTCTCGCACAACAGAGGTAAGTCCCCAAACTCAGAAGACATGTTGCTCATCTGTTCTTTCTCCTCCAGGAGGTGGAGCCCATGTCTAAAGAAAGCGACCACATCCACATAATCGCCTTGGCCCAGGCCCTGAATGTGTCCATCCTAGTGGAGTACATGGACCGAGGGGAGGGGGGCACTGTCAACCACCACGTCTTCCCCGAAGGCAGCGAGCCTCGTGTCTTTCTCCTCTACCGACCTGGGCACTACGACATCCTGTACAAATAACGACCTGCTGTTTAGAAATATCTCATCCACCCCCATTGCTGCCACTGCACTGCCAGTGGGAAAACACCTCATCTGACACCGATGCATATGTGTGTACAAAGACTACACTATGGTAGCTGTCTGAAAGGAAAAAAAACAATCACATTATACAGCCCTCCCCTTCACTCCAAATTCTCCCCATATCACAGAAAAGTAAATAATAATGATTAAAAAAATAGCAGTGACTTACAGGCGTTACGAGTTGTACAGTTTTTTTTTGTGGTTGTAAATGTTATCAACTTGCTTTTTTTGTTGGATAATTTTCCTTTGTTACACTGCGTTTCATGAGTTTTATTAAAGGGATTTACATCTTATTTGACTTATGGAAAATGATTTTTTTTGGTCACTTACAGGTATGATAGTTTCAAAGATCATGACAGCATATGTTGAATGTGGACACATGTAAGGGATAGACAGACATGTAGGAGGATATGGGCTCCATGCCCTTAAAGTAAAGCCTTGAAAATTAACCCAGAATTGATACGGCACCACTGTGATTCCGTCTCAACAAAAACTGTATGTTGTTAGCTTCACAAAAGTGGAATTTATTGCAGGGCTGCCAATTCTGAAACCGCATGTATCCATGGCCAGCACACACACTAACTAGTTGGAAGGGGCACAAAACCTGGATCTCTGAGCAACGGAAAAAAGGATCATGGTCTGAGGAGTCGTCTTTCACCCTATGGCCTACATCTGGACAGAGAATGACTCCAGCCCACATTGTCTACTGCCAACTGCTAAACATGGCAGGGCATCCGTAAAGGCATCTTATGGGAGTCATTGTGTCAAATGATGGCTCTGCATGGTCACAACACCGCCAAAGAACATGATGGCATTTTACAGGACCAGGCGCGTCTAATGACGCAATCCTTGTTCCCTCATGATGTTATGATATTCCAGGATGACTATGCCCTCATACACACTGCTAAACAAATTCATTAGTTGGTTAATGAACACCAGGATGATGTCAAATACCTTCCAGGGCCTTCCCAATCACCAGGACTGAACATCACATGTTCTGGTGTGTACAATAAAGATTTACATTTCCACTTTCCCTAAATTACTGGAGGCTGTTCTTGAACAATGCTGCAATATCACAGGACACATAGTTCTGGACTTGTATTACAGCATTCCAAGAAGGTTTGGGTTGCCAGTCCAAACAGTTTTTCAACTCATTTTTTGGTCATTGATATGAAATCATTGTTGGCTGTTTTTGTTATTTTGAGCTTTCCCTGTACATTTTACCTGCCAAACCAGCAATTTGCAGTATTTCATCTGCGTTCATGTAATGTCATGTATTCTGTTTTGAAGCTGGTTTGCTTATCTGAAAGAGCTTGCTTTTATATCGCTTGTTCGCGTTATCGACTCAATCATTGACGCATGCGTAGTTTGCTTTAGCACAGATGAGTAAGTGGTGAAACTACACAATGGTGCTGATTTTAAACAGTTTGACAAGGAATTGTGGAAAGTTAATCACGACGACACGTTTAAGGCATCACTCCAGTTTAACAGGTATGTGTCCCTTTACAGGTTCCTTGTGAAATTAGTTCATGTAAACTGCACGTTAACGAATGTTTTTCACAGCTAGCTAGCCACCACAGCGTTGTGTCGACCTGCACCTGGTTGGCTAAATTGTTAGCCAACTTGCTATCTACACGGCTAACAAATGATCAGCATTCTTTTGATTCAAGGGCATGTCTGAGAAATTGCTCTTTTATACACACTAATTTAACATGGGCACAGGTTGGATTGCTTCTCTTATTCCAACCATTTTCTTTGAGCAAATCTTTATACAAGCAATTCATTTGTCAATTTTTTATGGTCTAGTTTGTTCTGTGACCTTTTATGAATGGAAGTTATCACTAATTACTATTACTTCTGTTTTTTATCACTCTTCCCGGCCATCGCTATTTTCTTTCTGTTACTCACTAGCTGAACTTGTAAACAACATGGACAAAAAAGCAACATGGGACCGGTTCTACACCGAAAACAACAGTGAGGCAACCGACTTCAAGAATTTTGAGTGGTTCTTTGGGTTTGACGCCATCCGGGATTTCATCCTGCCTGTGTTGTATTCCTCACCCAGGTCGGACGCCTCACTACGTGTCCTTGACATGGGCTGTGGTACCTCTGCCCTGGGATCAAGTGTATATAGGGAGTCTGTCTGTCCCGTGCAGGTCACATGTGCTGACATCTCCCCTATTGCTGTGCGCCTCATGCGGGACCACACAAAAACCAAAGCCGTGCAGCCGCAGAACATTTCCTCCAAGCTGGACTTTTTAGAGCTGGACTGCACTCACCTTCACGAGCACTATGGTTCTGAGAGCCTGGACCTAATTCTAGACAAGGGCACCATAGACGCCTTGCTCCGGTCCAGGGAAGGAGGACACAAGGCCAGCCAGGTGTTGAAGCAGTGCCTGGTGGCCCTGAGGAACTCTGGGTCTCTCCTCCAGTTCTCAGATGAGGACCCCGATTCCAGAATGTTGTGGCTGGAGAGAGAGGCTCCGGAGCCGGGGCTGATGGCGGCAGACGTTGGGGTGCAGGAGGTAGGGGAGCTAAGGGGCGTCACGTATTACTGCTACCAAGTCAGTCCTCGTCCTCCTACCCAGTAGCTAGGCTGCTAGGTTTTATTTAACGGTCTGTGATTCTTCCTAACACACCCCAGTCAGGGAGTGATTTGTTTTTTTTATATGGTAAAAATGACTGTAATTAATATTTGACTTGGCGATTCAGCTGCTGTCTGAGTCTTATCACGAACGAGTAATTGAAGGCCTTGTGACGGGCAGCCGGTTGTCCATCCACAACAGGAATTACCACTGACTTGACAAAATGCTTTTATTTTCATTCATAAGAACAGTTCACAGTGCAAACTTGGCCTCTGGTTATGGGAAGTCATCACCATTCGGCCAAGGTAAACATTGTGTCATGCTCAGTGAAACTGCTGTTACATTGTCAGTACTTGAGTATTTGTTTAAATCAGAATTACCCCCCCTTCTATCTATACTAATACAGGAGATATCCCTTTTTATAATTATCTCTATATTTTTTTTTAATAATTATCTTTTAAGACTGTCATCACAGGTGAGAAGTTATCAAAATCAGTGTGAAATTCTCATTAGTTAGGGTCCTCTTAGTTTTTAATGTTCTTAAATAGGCTGTAGAAGTCTGCTGCCTCCGCAGTCTCGTCCAGTTGGGCATTCTGACAGAACATGGGCGGAATGAACTCTTGGGGGTCATCGATCCCAACGACAATGTTGAAAAAGCTGTGAGTGAAAAGCAGATTACATTTATATGACTGTCAAACACTATAACGGATATCTTTTAAGTGTATATATTCTGCCATTCATTCAAATGCATCAAAGACATTTACACAAATGCCTACACATTTCATAGTCTAAAACAACTAAAGCGTTCTTGGAATATGGATTGCTGTTGGTTGTTTTTTGTACAGTATAGTCCATGGCAAAATGTAAGTACTCTGTTAATACTGCGCTGCAAGTTTGATTAAAGGCAAATTCCTGTTTTGGTAAAAGTGTGTATTCATTGATTTAATTAAATTGTAGTTACTTCATTTGAATTACTTTCTCAGGATGAGGATGATGAAAAGTCTCTTATAGATCTGGAAGATGTATTATACCTAGGTGGATTTTTCTTTTCAGTTTTAGAGTAAAGATTATGAAATCCTTCACTGCCATATTTGAAGTATTGACCAATAATATCCAGACTTACGTTGTCAACACCCAGTCTGTCTTTTCAGTGTAGTATGTTGTACTGACAGGTATGCACCCAAACTCAGTAAAGGTACTCATCCACTTCTCTTTACCTGGAGATAAAATATATCCGGTAATAGAAGGAAAATCAGTGACAAGTTATAATCAAATCAAGAACGGTTTGCAAAATGTCATGAACATGTAAATAAAATAAAATGACGGCAAGGGATTGAGAAAAGCCACGAGTAAAAGACAAAGAAAACCATATGTCGTCATCTGACTTACCGCCAGTCGGGGTCACATGTTCTCCATACCAGGTGTTGACAAGCAGACCCTGTCCTGGACCAGAGGAACTCCCCAGGATCACCTGACCCAGCAGAGTGGCATCTCCTGGGATCTCCATGGGATGGAAGTCCTCCTTCTTCAGTCTCTCCTTCTTACACGTTTTGTTGCCATGGTAAATCGTGTACATAATACCCTGGAAGAATCCGGAGAAATTTGTTTGTATGTTTTTAACATTTTCTTGATACAAGGTGTCATTGTCTCTGAGTGAGCTGATGGAATGTTCATGACTGATTTTTTTTGCCTACTGGTATGTTAGATTGACTAAATGGTTGCTATTGTGAATGCACGGTTGTAATTGTAAATACACGGTTGTTGTGAATAAGAGTTGGTTGTTGTGAATATTCGGTTGTTACGAACAAGTGCTTACCTCTCTGAAGAGCAGAAGGGCGTCAATGCCAAATGTCTTGTTCTCATAGGAGCCTATCTCCTTAAAGCGTATACGCTCCCCAAACGCGTCATAGGTGTATTTGGCAAAGGCATATAACTTAACATTTGACTGAAAGTACAGATGTGTGAAAGAGAGTAATAAGATCAAATGTTATTATAGCCTGTTAAAAAATATATCTATATATTTAGTATTAACACATTGCTATTTTAGCTTATTTCCTATGGCTTGAAAAACATGACATTTTTACGAGGCAGAATACAAACACAATTTTCCAAAATGTTCTCTTCTCACTACGTGAGCTCCACAACTACGTGTTCACGCGTATTATGTTGAAACAAACAACAAACTTACCACAGAGAGGGCTCCACTCAGGAGAGGAGGAGACTCTGAGTGAGAGAAGTGTGTTTTATTAGTAAAACGTTGATCTTTTCTATTGTGATAACTTGGCAAAATAGCTGTTAAGGTTAAATATATCACAAACAAAGCTATTGTATAAGTGCTGTACATAATAGGCGTTAACTCAGGTTTCAGCAGTATTATCTGCAGTAAGTGATCCTTGACTCGGCTGAGGCTTTCCTAAGACAGCAGGTTAAGGTAGGTTAACAATTCAATTTACAATACATACTTTCTTTACCCTTGTTTTCTCTTACTTACTGCAGGGTTTAGGTACCTGAGTCAGGCACCCCACTGCCAGACACACCAACAGCACCACGGTCCTCATGCTCTCGGATGTCACTCTGATATCAGTCTCAATGACACGGCAGTCCGACTGACCGCTCCGGCAGAGCTCACTTCCTTATAAACAGTGTCACACAGTGGCTCCCGAGCAGGATCCGGATTTTCCATTTCACCAGAGGCCCATCAACCCCTCCTAACCAGAATATGTTGCTGTGGACCACGGGAAGGCCAAAGTCAGCATAATGAATTGTAAAGGCTGTTATCGCTACTTGATAACAGCAGCCGTGTAATATGCTTTGATAGTACATGAATAACAATTTAACGCCAAGATACAGCTTTCTGATTGGGATTTATATCGGCATAGGTCTAAATGTTATTTTTTTAATCTTGTGACGGGTGCTTTTCTATGATATTGTTGTTTCTCCTATTACTGGTTTGGATGTGCTGGTAAGGCAAGCAAATGTGCATGTGCCAAACTTGAAACACCAGAAATATATATTTTTAAATGTTGTTAACTGACCCTCAATGGTCCTAAGGAACTATATCATAGAGCTTGAGAATATCTGGTCAAGGGAGCAACAAATTGTGTATAAATTACAAATAATGTAGGAAATGGGACCATCACTTAGTCTATTGACCATTGAAACTATGGCTTTCTCATAATGCAAAAGCTGCTGGGTATGGTCTGCTCGTTCATTGGCCTCTACTGACCAAGAAAGCTGGAGTGGGATATCCCTGTTTTGTCACTGATAAGAAACCATTGTTGAAGACGGATGGCAGTAAAACATGTAGCGGATTAGGAATAAAACTGGTAGCGGACGCTTGGCAAAACGTCACAGCCGTAGACCCGGTTCTTGGGTGAGTCCGCTGAGGCCCAGCGCGTGCCTTTAAGAGAGACAAAGTGAAGCAGCAGTGAGATGATGTACATTAGACACACCACAGATCCTGCTGTTTCACAGCCATTGTGTGACCCAGAGAACCCCAGGAGATCAAGGTTCTGTGCTCGCGTGAGCTAGCCTAGTGAAGAGAGGCTGGCGTTTTTTTGTTAAATCGTCCCCCAAGGCTGAAATTGTCATTCTGCTTTGGACATTTATCATTTGTTACATTTAAGCCTCCCTTGGGAGTCAAACCCACAACCCAGATGTTGTAAGAACCGTGCAATTCAGACAGGTCCGGACTTCTCAGACAAGTTCTTCCCAGTTCTCTTCTGACTGGGCTCTTGTGAGCCGGAGTACGTGCAAAAGAGGACAGCTGCTACTGTAGACACACAATAAACTGACGCAATATCCCATCTCTTCACTTCTCCTCGGAGTGCTGTTGTGGGTTGGAGCGCGTGCAAAAGTGAGATGTTAAAACTCGATGATTGGGCTGTAGATGGTTCCTCATTTGTGTTATACTGTGCTTTGCTGACTCTTAATCATTTGTGTTACTGTTCTTACTGGCCCATTCTGTTTTGTATTCCGGATCCATATGCTCGTTCCGCGGTGTCCTTTGCAAATGTCCATTGTTAATTTATTTCTATTTCCTATCGTCTTGTGGTGCAGATTTCCACTGGACTGAATGTGTATCATGTAGTCATGTGACGTAAAAACAAGTAAAACTTACTTTGAAGTCCTACTAAAGTCGTTCTTTTGGTTTCTTTAATATTTAATCATTTGATTGCTTTTACTCCACTGCATTTCTAAAGGAAATTTTAAATATGGACTTGAATTTGGACCCGTTCATGGATCTGCCAATTTGTTTTGTGGCGTTGTCTATCCGTTGTGTGTCTGAAATGGGGTAGAACCCGGCTTTGGGTTTTGGGTGGGAAGGATGGTCTGACTAAAACAGTTTGTCCTTATCTTGGTACTGGGGATGTGAAGGGGTCCATGTTTTTGTTATTGCCCAAACACACACATCCAACTCAAATGTTGCCCTACCACTTACACACTTGATTGATTTAATCGACCTGTCATCAAGTCTCTCATTTGAATGAGGTGTGTGAGTGCTTGGGCAAAAACAAAAACATGCACCCTTGGGGGTCCCCAGGACCAGGATTGGGAAACACTGTGAATGAGATTTCAAGTGAATGCAAACTGATAGACGGTGTATTGAAATGGGTTCTCTGAAACTTTAAGTTAAAACGTTTTAAGTTAAAACATTTTAAGACAAAATCTTCACTGCAAATGACTGCTGATCATTCATGCTGGTTTTTGTAGTACAGTAAAATCTCCCATATGGTCCCTCAAAGGGTTAGTATGCCTTCTTTGTACCCTAGAGGGCACTATATGTTGGGTTAATAGGTCACTGCTCACAGATACAGTGGTGTGTAAAAGTTTGGGCAACCGTGTTAATTTTCATGATTTTCCTTCATAAATCGTTGGTTCTTAGGATAAAAAAAAAATCAGTTAAATATATCATATAGGAGACAAACACAGTGATATTTGAGAAGTTAAACAAAGTTTATACCATTTACAGGAAGTGTGCAATGATTGTTCGAACCAATTTAGGCATGTGCATAAATTTGGGTACTACAATAAAAAAAAATAACTCAATATTTAGTAGGTCCCCCTTTTAACAGCTTCTAAATGCTTCCTATAGCTTCCTATGAGGGTCTGGATTCTGGTTGGAGGTATTTTGGACCATTCCTCTCTACAAAACACCTCTAATTCATTCAGGTTTGATGGTTTCCGAGCATAGACGGTTCTCTTTAAGTCACACCACAGATTTTCAATAATATTCAGGTCTGGGGACTGAGATGGCCATTCCAGAACGTTGTACTTGTTCCTCTGCATGAATGCCTTAGTAGATTTTGAGCAGTGTTTAGGGTCATTGTCCTGTTGAAAGATCCAGCCCCGGCGCAGCTTCAGCCTTGTCACTGATTCCTGGACATTGGTC